>JBBBDQ010002126.1:945000-1052500 GCA_037127315.1 Ascarosepion bandense | reverse complement strand
TTCTTCAGAGACCAAGAGATAAATAAAAACAAGATACAAATTGTTCTGTATATTAAAGGAATAGATATTTTTTTTTTAATTTTAGATGTGTGCGTGGAATATTTTGGTAAAGTGTATAATAGTGTATGTGTATGCTTGTAAGGAAACGCTTGTCTGCTTAGGTGTATGTTGGACGGTAGCGTTAATTAATATGTGTGTATATGTGCGTGTGTGTGTGTATTAATACACGTATCACGTGTATTGAAGCAATAGACGATTTTTTACATATATGTGTAAGAAATATTTTGAACGATAATATATGTAAACACTTGTCTGTCTGGGCATATATACAGCCTTTGAGATTTCACTCGCTCGATCGACTCAGTCGATTAAAAACTTAATTGGCCGATTAAAGTTTAGTGCTTTACTCGCCTGTGGTCGATTAAAAATCTCGCAATGAAACGTGTCCCTTCAAATATAGAAAAAGAAAATCTGATTCCTTTTACAACCCAAAATATGCCATTAAAGATTCACAAGTTACTTAGAATGACCTACAATGATATTATTGAACTCTCTGGTCTTATGCATAGCGTCTGATTTACGTGGAAATGTGTGGTTAAACAAAAGTCAGTGACATCCCGCAATCATCAAAGCAAGATCTGACAAATGGAATTTAGATTGACAAGCTCCTATCTCTCTTTTATCGACCGCCGGTCGAGTGATTTTTTTTAAACCTCAAAGGCTGTATATATATATATATATATATATATATATATATATATGTGTGTGTGTGTGTGTGTGTGTGTGTGTGTGTGTGTGTGTGTGTGTGTGTGTGTGTGAAATTTGAATTCAAGACATAACGATAGAGCTTAAAGTTCTAACAAACTGTCTAGACAGAAAAGTGAGGGAGTTTTCCAAAGCAGTTTTCCATGTCACTAGACCCAACTGATGATAATCACTGTTCATATCTCTGCCGTATTCTTTCTTGTAGGTCTTTACACTTAGAATAAATAGTGGGAAGCTGATAATTAACATTTATATATATATATATATATATATATACTTAGCTTACTGGTTCCCTCTATATACGAATTTACTCGAGCCACAAGACTTGCAACTATGTCCCACTCTTTTACTGCGAAACCAACAAAATATAAGCGCATATTCTACTCCATCAGCATCTTTTCTCACACTTCCCGCCTGTGGAATTCCCTTCCTTTTACTTGCTTCCCCGACAGCTACATTCTCCAAGAATTTAAATGTAAAGTCAATAGTCATCTCCTATCTCACTAACCTGCATCCTCTCTCTCATGCACCCTTCTTCGTCCACTCCAGTATTCTCATCCTTCTCTTACCCACTTCCTGACACCCGCTATAACTTGTCACTCTTTGTCTGTGATTTCTTCTTGCCAAATTTTGTTGCATTTTGTAATTTCAGTTTATAATAAAGTGTGAAAAAGCATGCAGTCTTTCACGTGGATTCAGAAATCATTTTTTAACATCCCCACAAAAATATCATTTTGTTTTTAAAGAAAAGAATTTTAACTGTTTATTTCTATGATTCTAATCTCGTTGGGCTGCGTTTTAAACATTCTTTGAGATTTCTAAACATCAGACTGCCAACCACTTCAATGACGTCAATGAAATATTTGTTTACCATTTTTATGAACACACGAATTTAAATATTTTTAACAACTAATAATAATATGCAACGTAAAACAATTGACTGAGTTAAGGTTTTTGTTTTTTATACTGCGGCTGTTTTGATGTCATTCTATATTGGTTGCATCGTAATGGCTCTGATAAAACAAGAAAGCACAGAAAACGTCAGAGGCATTTTACTCTTGGACACACACACACGCACACACACGCACACGCGCGTGCGCGCTTATATTATATATATAAGTCCAGGTGAAGAGGACTCAAGATTTTTAATATTTTGAGTACCCTGACATTTTTTTATTATAAACAGTGCTCAATATAATTAATATTATAAAGCTTAATATAATCATATAAAAGATGGCAATTAAAGTTGCAATTAAACTCTCGGAGAGTGTAACTATCAGGGAAGCAATTATAATGAAAGGACTTCCACAAAAGAGATGTGGGAGAAAATAAACTTTGTAAAATAGACAGAGGGAAGCCACATATCGTTGGTGAGAAAGTGAATGGATTCGAGCTGCCAGGTCTAGATCGATTACATTGCAGATTATTCTTTAGATTTTATCGAAACCCCGAGAGGAATATCAGGGGCGCCCGACCAGATATGACAAGAGTATTCAATGCACGGGCGGATGGTAGATTTATATATATGCATGATGGATTCAAAGGAGAAAAACTTCCTGGCCCTATAAAGGGAACCAACCTTCCTAGCAGCAGATAAGGCTATGAATTCAATGTAGTCATTTCACTTGAGGTCGCCTGATAGAGTTAGGACAAGGAGACGCAGTGTTTTGCTTTCAGGGAGACGAGCCTGATTTATTCAGATGGGGGTGGTAAGATCGGTTGTCTATGACGGTTAAAGGATAGCAGCTTCAGTTTGAATGCATTAAAACTGATACATAATTTCTTACCCCAGTTCACCAAAGATTGGAGGTCCTTTTCAAGATCAACAGCGAGGTGTGCTTTGTCAGCCTTGACAGATTTCTTACTGGTAAATGGTAATGTCGTCAGCGTAAATGCCTACTTGGGATCTGATCGTTGATAAAGATAAAAAAAAGTGTCGGACCTAGGATAGAGTCCTGGAGAACAGCCGCGTTCGTATGATAAGATCTGAAGGCATGCCCGTTCAACACGACATTCATTATGCGGTTCGATAAGAACGATTGGATGAAATCAAAACAAGTGTTCAGTTATGCCATAGGCCTGTAGCTTGCGCAAAAGACTAGCGTTCTAAAGTCTGTCAAATACTTTAGAGATATCCAAGGTAATAGCTCTAGCTTCGCTTTTCTTATCGATAATCTGGTATATGAATTCGGTGCTTAAAATATGTACCTATGTATGCGTATGATGGGTGCTGTATCGGTACATAGTATAAAAACTGTAGTATCAGTAAACAATATACCACGTTTGAGAGCAAAATGGTTTGAATATAAATGGTTTAATTAAACGAATATTCTCTAGATCGAAGGCAAGCTAGCTAGTTTTGTAAAACATTCTGGCGCAATATATTTACATTTTAGCGTGAGCACAATTATTTTGGTCTTGTGTCAGCTTACGTTAAGAAAAGAAATGTTTACATTATAATTCATGCATTTATTTTGGGCTGGAGAAGACCATCACATGGACACATTGGTCTCCTAACGTAATAAACTGATTCACTGACATTTGCAGACAAAGCTCAATAATATCAAAAGACTGTCGAACACGAAATCCGAAATTCGCATTCAAATAATAAATTTAATGCAAGTTAAGTCAGATCAGAATCGCTAATAATTCTAAATCATGACAAAATACTTTTTTCATATTTCTTTCTCAAGCACTCACTGAAACTCTCTTCACATTTTCTCCATATATATATACATTCTTCATTTGTAAACGAGTTATTACGTGACCTGGGTTTCTTCCATGCGGTGTCTTCAGGCGATTTGCAATAACTTAAAGTTATTAATAACTTATTGCAAATCACCTGAAGACACTAGATGGTAGAAACCTAGGTCGCGTAATGCAAATGAAGAATATTCAAAAGTTTCACAATATACTTGTATTGAACACTTTTTAATACAACTGTGTACTGGTCTAATTTTATTATGACCAAAAAAAAGTAATTAAATTATATACATATATATATATATATATATATATATATAACAATTTCACACACACACACATACATACATATATATATATATATATATATATATATATATATATATATAACAATTTCATCTGTCTGGCCATCCATAGCTGAACTGAAAGTAAAACAATTAACAAGGATTATTAGAAGATTCGATCAAAGAGTGTGAAATGAAGAGAAACACTGACAAAGAATAGCTGAAAAGAAAACGGGCCTTAATGGCTGAAACATGGCTCCAAATATCCATTTTTGAAATATTCCGGGCTGTTAAGTGAATAAGTGAAATTTGGAATATAAAAATATGCAACGGATGACACAACATCAAAGTAAAGGCATCAAAATATACAACAACAAAAAAAGCGAGAGAGGTCTTAATTTGATTGCATTCAAGTTTGCTTCAACTGTGTAATCAACAGACGACTGCACAATGTAGACAGACAAGACTGGAAGCATCTCTTACAAGAGTACAAATGAGATTATCAGAAAACTTCAAAACTAAAAGATAGATAAAAACAATTAAATGGTCATTTCAGGGGGTAAAGAAAAGAAATTGAAGGTAAAATGACACGAACATGGTTGAGAAAATGAGATCCGAAAGAAAAATGGAATGTCTATTAGTAATGAATCAAACAATTTCATAAGTACGAAAGGCATTAAATCCAAAATATTCATGGCAAAGTATAAATGTAGTCCTCGAGGAGATAGAGATGAAACTGTCAAGCATGTGAATACAACGAATCAGAAAGAATAAAAAAATATATATATGAATGTGTAAAAAAGATTATACACGAAGAATTGTGCAAATAGTTTTGATTTTTCCAGTGTTATATGTAAAAGTTTGAATTATTCCTTATGAAAAATAATTAAAATATCGTGGAAATTTGACTATAAACAAATCATCCACTACATATCAGATTTCGTCATCGCAGAAGAAATTTTCTCAGTTGAGGTCACTTTTTCTGTATATCATAAAGTAAAACGAAAGGAAAGTAAAAATGGATAAATGGAAAACTGGGAAAAATTAAGTTAACATTTTAACCATTATAAGTGATGCTTCCGGAAGAGTCCCAAAGTATCTCAAAGAGTTACGAAGAGCTTTGCAAAGAGTTTGTAAGAACAGAACGCTATCCAAATAACAGAATAACTAATTAACTAGAATACTAATAGTAAATAGACGAAATAACGTCACTTAAGCCCTGTGAAAACAAACGACTCCTATTGATGAAGAACTAGAGCATTGCTGGAGGTCTGCGATATGACTGAAAAAAATTCTTGAGACTTGAGAAAATTTACTCGCCCTAAAACAATAATGTTTAAGTTCAAATAAACTCAATGCTGATTTTTAAAATACGTTCATTCACCATTGAAGATTAGAAATAGAATATCTTCTATCTCATAAATTATTGTTCTTATCTTGTACCCTACTGAGCTGGTATTCCTTTTAAATCAAAAGGCTAAAGTTTTCTGTATGGGAAAGAGAGAGAGAGTAAGAGAGAGAGAGAGAATTCTAATGTAGTGGTGTGTATTGTAAAGACCAACAGCACACGTCTCAAACCTCGGCTATCACTTTTCAGTGTCAAAATATAAACTTTACAATTGGTGAGATATTCGAGAAATTTATTTATAAATCAAAATATATCTTTATAAAAAACTGCCGAGAAATCCATTGCATCTTCGACTGAAGTGAGAGAAAATAGCCTGTGAATTTTTGTTTCGTTTAACAATATTTTGTTGTCAATAAACAATAATCCGACAGGAAAAAAGTAAACCACCTCATGTTGAACAAATTTTCATCTTCATTTCCGTTCATATTGTTATTTTTACATTCTTTTTATTATGTCCATGATTTTTTAAAACCAAGATTTCTGTCTGAACTGCCAATCCTCGGCATGATGAGAGCGTCAGTAACGAGCTTCAATTATTGACAGTTGCCCCCAAGCAGTGATCACTATGTTGCACATTGATGTTTTGTTCTCTCTCTCTCTCTCTCTCTCTCTCTCTCTCTCTCTCTCTCTCTCTCTCTCTCTCTTTCTCTCTCTCTCTTTCTCACTCTCTTTGTCTCATTTTTTCTCTCGAGAAGTTAGCCTTCTACTTTTGCTCCCCTGTGAGCTTTCATTGTTATTACTTATAACAAGGACTTGTAAACATGATCTATTTCCTCCCGTTGCTTACATCTTCGCATTATTTATTTATTTAATTATTTATTTATACTCGTCTTTCTTTCGTTTTCTTTTTTTTATTTCTCTTTGAGGTCCGTCCATTTGTCATCTGCACCTTTAGATTTCCATACAGAGTTTACATTGTTAGTGATTACGCTATTTACGGCGATTCTTTCACCTTTTTTCGCGAAGAGACAAGTGCTAAATATACATAATGTCAAAATATTTTCAGCTATATTTTCCCACAACATTGTGAAAACATTTTGTTTCTAAGGCTTTTCTTAACCGTCTTCTTCTCTACATGTTTGTCGCATCTTTCCCCCACCCTATATTTTAAAGATTTCAGCTAAACGGATAGCCTTTTATATTTTTTAGTTGTCGTAAAAAGTCTATCGCTAACATATTCATTTTCTAAGGAATGAATTCATATAGTATTGATAACATATTTTGATAGTTATATAACATCCATTTATCTATTATCTAGTTCATAATTATATGATTATATTATGCTCTACAATATTTATTGTATTGAGCACTGTTTATAAAAAAAAAATGCCAGCGAACTCAAAATCGTAAAACCTTGGGTCCTCTTTACGTGGAATAATATATATATAGTTGTCTATATTTCTAAATTACAGTAAATATTTACATTGTTTGAACTGTTCTCTTCATCCTTGTTGCTTGCCATATTAACGACATGTCGGTCGTTGTACGCTTCGGTCTTCTTCAGGTGATTGAAATTTTGAACTGAACTATTTATTTTGTTCACTGGGGTAGAATGTTCTAGTTTCATAAGGCATACCACTTCCAGATGTCTTATTTATTGCCATTTAACACAACTCTATTTTTTGATCACCTCTGTTCAAGGACAGTAGATGAAAGTCTTGGGTGGATCCAGTGACTCGATCTAAAAAAATTGTGAGTTCAATACCTGGCTACAGTTGAGGACAACAGTCCGAATAACAGGGTTGCCTGTGTCTAGACTGAAAGACGCAGGATAATATCATTTTGCTTACACCAAAGCGCAATGTTCTACATTTTTTGTAGTCAAGTGTCCGACTAAATTCTAGAAAAAAGAGATATTTTTTTTATGTTGCATGGTACATAAGGCAATGTCTATTGTTTTTAGTTATCGAACAATCCATGGAGATTAAAACTGTGACATTTTTGAAATTTTACGGGGTCCAAATAGATTTTAATATGTGCTTAAAGAAATTTAAGTGATCTGCTGTTTCCCATAACTTGGGGGAGAAATAGATTGATGCCTTTTTCAATGTTATTATGACTGAACTATACATGCATAATTATCATTCCTGCAGAAAAAGTATCAGAAAAGAGATTATTAAAGATACATTTACCAACAAGAGATTCTGTTTAAAATTTTGAGTAACGTAATACAAGAAAAAAATGGCAGGAAACAAATGATAGAAAATGGCCTTAATTCGCTGAGAAGTGATTTCTAGAGATAGGTGAAATACTCGGTGAGACAAGGGAAACGATGCATAGATAGAAAGAGAAACAGATTGATCAATATATTTATGTTTTCAAATGCCAAAACGTCAGGCTGGCTTGGCGCATGTAAACAATTTTCAACAAATATTCGAACTTTCTTTACCTGAAAAGATTAGCCAAAGAGTTAAATAGGTTTAACAGATTCACTTATTGTGTTACACTAACTAAAAGTTAATAACCAACAAAAGGGCAGAGACATTTTGTTGATGACATTGCGGTAAGTAGAGAAAAAAGAAAGAAAAATCATATAGTAACAAAGACGCAAGATAAAAATTAACAGAAAAGAAAAATGAAAGAATGTATGAAATAAAAAGTGGGGATGAATGAAAAAGAAAAGCTAGAGAAAACAAGCAAAAAAATCTAGAAGAAAACACAGAAACAATAGATCGAGGTAAAAAGAAATTACAAAAATATTTTTAAAAGATATGCAAATATATAAAAAGGTTTGTGTTGATTGTACTTGATTGAAATACGTCGTTTTTTGTATTCAATTTTGTCGCTATTTTGTTGTTTAAAAAGTAAGTAAAAAAAAATTAGAAATACAACATCAGACAAATAAAGCAATTTAAAAATAAAATATTACACAAAATAAAACAAGACAAAATGTCATTTTCGCTAAATGCCGACGAAAATTGATGTTTCTAATTTACTTATTTTGTCAAAGTATTTTTCCAGCAGAGTAGAACATCTAATTTAGAAGAAAAAAATGCCGTAGAAATGCTAACATATTTGGAATGAAATTGCTAGTATCTTTTCTTTCTTAATATTAATATTGTATTGATTGGCTCCATCCAAAACATTGTTTCAATATACATTGAACATCGAAGTTGATTACATTCGGATAAAGCGTGACACGTTTTCTTTGAATAGACATCCTTCAAAACGTGTTTATTAAATTTCTGTAGATTCACGACGATGAAAAATCTATCTGTCGATTACTGAATACAATCTAGTATACATACAGTTTTATTCATTTATATCTCATATATAAAGATATAAAGCACATAGAAAGAGGGGAGGGTGCACATGTCTTTTAGCTGCTCGTCTATTGCACACACTCACTCACATATATGCACGCACACGTGCGCAGGCCAATGTGTGTGCATGTTTAGGTCTGAGTGTTCATAATTAAAGAAAAGAACAATCAGAACGAACGCAATGAAATGCATGACTTATGATTATCTTATCTTGCGTCAGAGCTTCAATTAAAGTGGCAACTATTAGTGACATATCAATTATTATTGCTAATACTAATACCACTGCTGCTGCTACTAATATAACTTATAATAATACTAATTGGAAAGATACGTAAGTATCTCAGCCTTGCTAGTGAATTGAGTGACATGAAGGTAACTGTCATGCTAGCTGTTATCGGAGCACTGGAAACAATCAAGAAAAGCCTAGGAAAAGGTTGACAGACATGAAATGAAGAGTTGAAACCACCCAGACAATAACATGGTTGAAACCAATTAGAATAATGAGGTGAGTGATGCACTATTGAGAAAGCTTGTTGTCACTTAATCTCCCATGTAAGCAATCAGTTACTACTCGTTTGAATACACAGTCAAATAATAGTAATAATAATACTTCAGCATTATTATAATTGATGATAATATAGAGGAAAGGATTCTACTGATAACTACACTAGTAGTAACTATTACTTGTATAATAATAATAATAATAATAATAATAATAATAAATTCGTCACGCCTGGTCTGGTTCTAATAATGTATATCTAGAGATTCTTGAGAAAATCCAAAGAAGAATCTGCAATTTTACCGATTCTGACCAGGCATCTCGTTTTCAATCATTTTTCCACCACAGTAACATAGCTTTCATGTGGCTTTCCTATAAATATTTTATGATAATTCCTCTTTGCTACTTTGATTTTATGAATTTAAGTGCAGTACTAGACTGGCAGTTAGGTTTCATCATCTTCTTGTTGAAATGACTGCAACTATAAGTTCCATGCTAACAGTTTCTTCTCTCAAACTTATCGAGTTCTTACTTCTCGATTCCAGTCAACTTTGATCTTCAAAAATTTAAATGTTTTATCCATCCTTATCCTCTGTCCCTTTTAATTTTTCTTCTTTTATTGTCCTCTCTTTTTAATCTTTTTTCTCAGATTCATTCACAATCAGTAAACTTTTGTGTGACATTAGCTTTATCTGCTTTAGTCTGATGAAATGTTTATTATTATTTTTATCATTTTTATTGTTAATAATAACAATAATAATAATAATAATAATTACTATATTCGTATGATTTAGATAAAAAATATGCACTTGTCTTCGATGTTATGTTGCCTTACATCATAGGTAATGACTTGGCAATAGATTGTATAAGATATAAAACAAATAATAATAATAATAAAGACCGTAAATAAAAAAAAACGCGAACTTATAAGGCATAATCACATAGTCTCGTGAAACATTTCAATAAAAGAATTCGGTAAACTCTTCCTATAGCAGGATCAGGTGTATAAATGTAGTATTTAAATGCAATTATTATTCCAGTACTCATAGGCATACTTTAAATAATTAATAAAAATACTGATATAAATTTTAAGAAAATTCATCTGGAATACAAAAGGTTGTATTAATGAGAAAACTTTAGGCTCAATTTCCTCAGAAAATCTTTCATTTACCTAGGCCACAAATTTAACAAAATTGGTAAATGGTTAACTAAAACAGATCAAAATAACTAACTAACTAAATAAATAATAATAGCTACAGGTTAAAATAATTGGGCACTTCGCACTGGTACCGGAGGCTGGTGTTCGAACAAAGGTAAAAGTTGGAATTTTGAATGCTAATTTTCAAAGTTGGAATTTGTGCAGTTAAGCAAGATACCATATTAAACTAAACCTTTGAATAATAGTAATAATAATGATGATAATTTTCTTCTTCCGTATTTTACTACCATCAGTGTTTTCGAGCGCCCTGCTCTGCTTACGATATCACTTGGTCAAAAACTTGTAATTAAACGCTTAATTAATAATTCTGATTCACCAGAAATTTTCAATCAACATCTGTATTTTGCTTACGAAGAAGTTTTTGTACTGAATTTTTCCCAGTTTTTAAATATAAAGCAACAGTTTATTTATTCCTCAAACAGGTTCGACCAGGTGTTTAGTTGCCACTCATAATGGTAAAATATGACAAACGGTTAGTTTTTTAAGGTGTAAAACAGCATAGACCAGCTGGGCAGACTTCTATTGGAATTTTAGATACTGCAAAGAATTTTTAGTTACTTTGAAGTTAAATTTTAAATTCTTGTTATTGAAAATTGTGCTGGATAAAAACTAAGAATTATTTACATTTACAAAATAAGATTAGATAAAGAATTTAAAAGCATGGTTTCTTTCTTTTTCATATTTCTCAGTGTCTTTCGGGGAGTTTAAAAAAGCCGAGTTTTTTGAATTCATTAATTTGTTACTGACAAAGAAGAATCTTAAGGATTTTTAGGTATTCCAAAATTTCAGTTAATTCAAAAAGAATAAATGGTTCGAATTTTTATTTATTTTCGAATCCTCTTGATATATACGTTATTAGAGATTCTTTAATAAATCTTAATTGTAATCGTATTACTGTTTGATTTTCATTCAATATTTTTTTTCATTTGACCTTTCTTCGAAAGACGATCAGAAATTGATGAGAGTTGTCCAGAAACATCATTTTTTCCCTTTCAATTTAAATTAAAGAGTATTAAAATGAGTTTAACACGCACGCATCCATACACAAACGCGTACACATTCATAAATGCGTATGATTATGTGCGTTTTTGTTCTCGCGCATGCGTGCGTGTTCACAAACGTTGGCCGTCGGAAGCGATTTCCTAGGAAACAAAGTTATTTTTCCGCTAGCAAACATATGTATTCAAATTTGTAAAATCTTTCTCGACATTTAGAATTACTAATAATTTTAATCACATTTTTAAAATTTTTCCCCCTAAGAAAGGAGCCAGAAAATCTAATGGGTATTTAAACAAACAGTATGACTTCGTTTTGTCTTTGAATTAGAAACTGTAAATATTAAAGATTTTTTAAAAATGTGAAATATAGGATAGTTACTGTTTGAAGTCCTTTGCACATGTGTGTATATTCTAGTATTTATTTATTTGCATGTATTTTCTAATTTATGGTACAAAATGATATAAATGTTGGTAAATCGTATTGTATTAATATCCAACGTCACAGAAATGGCATACTGGACATTATTGGATTATAGGTTGACACCTATAATACCATATTTTTATATTTATTTTTATAATTATTGCCACATTTTACAGAGAGTATTAATTGCTTCAAGAGAAATAATAAAATACGAACATAGGCAAACTGGTTTGAAAAGGAAATTCGATGAACCAAGTTCGAATATAACCAACTTATCAACTTGAATAATGAGTTAAGTGTCTTTCGTAAAATTAATTCTTTCATACTGTAGCAACTGAATTTATATACTTTAAAATATATTCATTGATGTCATTATTGGTTAGATAATATCTTTTTATGACGGTGTCCATTTGTACACGTCTGCTACTCTTACATAAACAAAAGTAAACGTTTTTTGTAACCAGGCGATTTTTCGATTTTTTAATTTACGAAGAATTCTAATTCTTTGACAAATATGTACCTATTCATGCAATCGCGATGAATGCATATACGACATCTATTCATATATACATTCACATTTATATATATGTGTGTGTGTGTGTGTGTGTGTGTGTGTATGTATGTATGTATGTATGTATGTATGCGTGTATGTGCGGGTGTTAGATGACTATAGGCCTGCAATGTTTTTCATTTATTCACATTTTATTAAAATAAAATTTTATGTTTCTAATAATTTTTACTATTTTCGGTTTGTATGTGTAAATATAGTTTTGCATCTCCAAGACATGGTAAAATTATTAGAATCTTCGATAAATAAAAAATAACCAACAAAAAATTAAAAGAGCAGACATATATATATATATATATATATATATATATATATATATATAAACGTGTATCGCTGGGCATGTTTTCCCTCTTGTATACTTTAATGAGGAATTTTTTTTGCATTCAGCCTGAATGTCTAAAATTGCTTTGGTACATGTTACATTAAATTTACGTTGCTCGTATAGATTTGTCAATAAAAAAAAATCAACAAAAATAGACTATTTTTTAAATATCAATTAAAACACACACTTCTTACAGTTTAATAGAAAACTATTTTCATCTTACAAGTCGAATAAACATACTTATTTTTTACAGTCAAAACACAGTGCATGCCTATCTGGAACAATACGGATGCGACGAATTAGATCCACTTATGTTCTTACCTTATGAACGATAAGATCGTTCGAGGGGAAAATGTTGTTGGAATCTTATATTCTTAAATATGAAGTTGCTGGAAGAAATGAAAGTAAGTTAAAATACATCACTGGCGCCCAAAAATTGTCATAGAAAGGTAAATTTAAAAGTTCAGTGGTTCATTAACACTGATCTCACTATAATTCAGAAGTGACTATACATTGTATTATTTTATTGTTTTATGCCTCTCTTTGTTCTATGAGGCTTATCACTATATACATAAATTAATACATACATTACATATACACAAATAAAATATCATATATATATATATATATATATATATATATATATATATATAATGCATGTTTATGTACACATATTATACCAGAGTTACACTAAATTATTTTTTCTTCAACATCAGAACTTACATGCATATATATATATTATTATTTTTAATCATATCCCTCCGAGCAAGGCGGAAACGCCACTGATGTGCAGGGGGCTACGTAAGTAGACGTGGGTGGAGTATGAACCGGGCGAAAGTTTAGTCTATCTACTCCAATTGAAAAGAAAAAAAAAAGGAGTGTAAAGATTGGAAAAGAGAAAGCCAGAAACCACATTCTAAACAGGGAGCAAGGGATGAGCCTCATCACCTGTTCAATAGACGTGGGTGGAGTGTGAACCTGGCGATAGTTTAGTCTATCTACTCGAATTGAAAAAAGAAAACAAAAGAAAAAGAAAAAAGAGTGAAAAGATTGGCAAAGAGAAAGCCGGAAACCACATCCTAAACAGGGAACAAGGGATGAGCCTCTTCACCTATACATACATATATATATATATATATATATATATATATATATATATATATATATATATCCTGAAGAATACGTTCAAGCGTGTAACAGATTGTCGCCACTCAGTGTTGACGTATTTGTTCACTTTTATATTTACATATTCTCTATCCCTGATATTGAGCACTTTTTCCTAGAAACATAACACACCTTAAAACTATATTTTTATCACACACACACACACACACACACACACACACACACACACATATATATATATATATATATATATATATATATATATATGTGTGTGTGTGTGTTAGTGTGTGTGTGCTCCTGCGATTTACACGCCCTTGATATAATAAAAAGTACACCCAACAAGGAATTATTTGAATTATTTAGTTTTTCCAGCGGCGTTACGTTTTTCCATTTGTTAGTCAGTCAGTTAAATGCCATACGCGATACACGCTTAGGCGATTATGTCCCGAAAGAGACATGACTGACTGGGCAGAAGAGTTTCCTGCAGGGGATTGCCATTACTTTCTGCGGTAGACTGGTTGACAACCAAGGCTATAGACTCATATCTGTCCTGCTATTTAACACATAGTTGGAGAGTGAGAGAGGTGTGGGATCCTAACTTTCGCAAGTGTATTTGCGCGTAAGTGAATGCAATGAATTCAAGTGGAATTTGAACTCGGCTCTCTGATTTCTTGTTCCGAGCCGATATCCACTGCACCACAACGCACATCTGTTTGATAGGAGTGAGTACAAATATTTTAATTGTCCCATGCATCTTCAGTAACACCCTGTGTTTCACTCTTTGCTGATCGCTCAATTTTGATATGAAAAGAAATTTAACCATCCAATCCTCGGACTGGTTGTTTTATATTTCGACTGCATTGGTTACACGTGGAAAAGGATCAGCATCTCGTTATCAGCCTAATGGCCATCAATAGGTGGGCCTCTTTCTTGCCATTCGGGCACCTCGGCTTGGTGTAATGGTTAGCAAGCTCGTCTCGCTAGAATCATTATAACTGAGTGATGAGTTCGATCCTCACTAGGTACCCCCTACTTTTGGCCGTGTGTTACGTCTAAGCTACGCTTAGAAAATCACCTTCCTCCAGGTTTGGGGGGTTGGGCGCAAGGCGAACAACTCTGCCCCATAAAAAACAGTTTGTTACAGAAACAGCAAAAACGCTGCCCTACACACCATCCATTAGGTGTAAGGAAAAGTTTATTATTATTTCTTGCCATTCACCATTGAAACAATGAAAGAGTCTATTGCGGTCGTGAATGAACAAATGATACCTAAGTTTAACAAAACATTGGCAATATATATATATATAGAGAGAGAGGGGGGGAGGACAGGAGGGAGAGAGAATGAGCGAGAAGGGAGAACAGATAGAGAATGTCTAGTGAGACTTTTCATGCGTTTCTCCTGATATCGAAATATCACCATATTTCAAGTGGGAAAATATAAAAGAACTTGTCATAATTAAGTATTAAGATCCGAGTGTTTTTTGACGATCATTAGTCGTCTTCAACGAAAATACTTTGAAAGTTCCCAGAACATTAAAAAATAGTCAGTATGGAATTTATATTGTTGTAATTTTAAAGTTTGACATTAACCTGGATCTCGCGTAATTGCTATGAAATATAACTTAGCATCAATTGGTAAATATCACTCCAAGTTTAACACGTAAACGCCAACATCGAAAGAAGTTTTATTAATAATTTCTTTGTCTCCTTTAGGTTGTAATCGTTTTTACTGTTAGTATACTAGTGAATTGATGGCAATTATCAAGGACGTGGTGTATTTGTATTACATATTTGCGTATTGCACTTTGAAATGCTACGATATAACTCTGAAAATGTTCTTAATAATCAATAAAGTTACTTTCCTAAAGAGCAAGAAAATTTGCATACAATATTTGTTTTCTTTCAAGTGTTTTGTGCAGAAGTGTTGTTGTAACGAGGAGGTTGATAGGTTTATTTTTACCAACAGTGTGTGTGTGTGTGTGTGTTTCTCGCTAGTGTCATTTAAGTGTCAATTGACTTGCGAGATCAGTTTGCTGATCGGTCTTCTATGATAGGTGCTCATATAGAATGCTATACAAATGTTCGAAGAGAAAGTGTGAACTGAATATAGCACGGACTTCTATCGCTCCCGAAAGGAATGAGGGCAACATTTCCAGCGATTGCATTGAATTCCAAATAGACTACTTGAAAAGAGACAGATAAGCAGGTATTAGGTGATCTTTTTTAATTGCAATAACAATTTTCGTGCCAGAATGGAGATCGTCTGACAATAGATAGTAATAAAGTCAACCCTAACCAGTCTATAAATAACACCAACACAAGAGCACACCACGCGTATCATTTGCTAACAAGAAATTTAATGTTATCAGAGATATTTGTTTCCATGTCCGAATTTGGAGACTACCTCAGAGATATAACAACAAACTGCTCAGCTCAGGAGAGAAAATAATATTTCACTTCTCCACCAGACATGCATTAGATCTTTACAATCTCTCTATGCAAGAAACGGATTTTCATTCTTCTTTTACCAAATTCCACCTCACTTCAGGAATTCCTTCACATTTTTACTTCAATACCTATATATCCTCTGCAGACCCTTGAAGAGTGTCATTTGATTAAAAATATCTGCTTTTCAAGTTCCTCGCTAGCTCTGGTGTTCACGTTATCGAGCTCGTTATTAATATATATAATATATATATATTAATATAGATTAATATAGTTTAATATAGCACATTTTGCATTAAAAATTCACCTACCAAAGAAAATTTTTTTTCTTTAAAATACAGATACATACGTGTCTTCATCAGTCTATTGTGCTTTTTCATCAAATAATGCATTATGTCAATGCCAAAAATGCGAAACGGAATTTTTTGTTAAAATTTGTAAGATTTAGGGAAGTCGTTATAAGCAAAAAATATCAGTTTTTCTCTCTACAAGCTTGTTCAAGAAAGGGTTAAACAAAAATTATATTACACTTTTTGTAGGACTTCCATCCTTGGGAAATCTTTTGCTCATTTTTTTTTTTTCATGCCGACGCATATTCAACTTTGACTTCATTCTAGATATTTGAACTATAGACATTTATTAAAATCCTGCTACTCACCGAATTTCAAATTTACTTGAAACACACACACATATGTGTGCATATATATATATATATATATATATATATATATATATATATATATGAAGTATAATCTTTGAAATTTGGTAAAGTAAATTCCAACAGACAGACTCGAAAGAGGACTCAATGTTCAAATTTATTGCAAAATTTAACAGATTGTTTAGAATTTTTTAAGGAAAACTGTGCAACACTGGAGATAGCGTTTATAGATATAGGTGATATGGTTTTAGGAATCAACACCAATGTGAAGACTGCTCACAAGCGTGAACCTGACAGTTATCATGCGATATTGATACCTAGGACGATCCAGTATCTTTATATATATATATATATATATATATATATATATATATATAGCAAAAGAGGGAGCGAATGAGATAGAAAGTGACGGAGAGATCGAGAGAGGAAGATCTATCTATGTTGCGATTCTATTTATGTGCGTAAATCAATGCGTGTGTATGCTTAAATAATTGTGTGTGTGTTTCTTACGAAATGAATGCATTATGATGCACAAATCCAATGTCTATTATCGGATACCATTTATCAATGATTAAGTTTAAGTCTCAGCTTTATTAATATAATGTTAATAATTTTAAAATTTCTATATTTCCCCTGATACACTTGCATGAAGTTATCTATCTATATATCTTTCTCTCTTTCTGCGTTTGTGTGTGTGTGTGTGTGTGTGTGTGTGTGTTAATCCTTTCGATTAAGTAATTGTCATTTTCTTATCAATAATACAAAATACATCGAACTTGACGAATCAGTAATTAATTCATCGTCAATACTCGCGCATATGTCAGCTCGTTGACAACATGCCTAATTTGAAATTAAACTCAGTGTTTCAATTGGTGTGGGATTTGTCAGCAAGTTCATTGATGGCGAATTAGAATGGATAATTTGATAGCATCGGGCATCATAGTTATTGAAGAAATATTGCAAGATTGAAGAAGAGAGAAAAACGGTGTGCTTGGAATCATCAATCTTAATTTCTACAGCAGCAAAATTTAATATCATTAACAGCAAAACTTGAATTAATTAAAACATTTCCGACAAAGAAAGCATTTTTGTTTGAATTTCTCAACTTAGAAATTATTATACATTAATTTATTTGGACTCGTATCCTCATCTTGCTCGTTATTGTGACAGACATTAGGATTAAGTTTATAAAATATCCACTTTCTGATTATCTTACAAATAGCTTTGTGTGTTTCTATGTAGAATAATAACACATTTGCCTCATCTATCATTCGTGGTAAAATCGATTCTAACTGAGTGACCCATAGCTGTTATTCTTGTTTGGGAATTGTTTTAACAAATGATGGAAAATGTGACACCGCAATCCGAAGATGCATTAGAATAGCAAAAGACACCCTCCAAAAACTAAACAATGCAAGAAACAAAGAAAAGGGTATTCAATTTTTATGTAATATCAATTCTCTATATGGCAATGAATACTGGATAATATATCCTGGCAGATGAAGAAAAATACTTGAGGCAACCGTGATGTGGTTCTGCAGGAGGATGTTGAGAATACAAAAGACGGAAGATGTTTAAAAGAAAATGGGAACAGAAATGACATTTATACATAAAATCAAAAATAGACAGTTGAAATTTCGGCTACACATAAAGAGAAAACAAGTCCAGGAAAATTTGACACTCAGAGGATTTATTGAAGGTATGAAGTGCAGAGGAAGGTTATATATAATCTAACTAAAGAGCTTGACTATATCAGAACATAGCTTGTCATGGATATTACGAAGGGTAGTCAATACAAACTGATGATGACACAACAGAAAAGTGTATCGAAATATCCCTGAACGTAATAAATAAGTACAAAGAAATAACCTCAAGGATAAATGGGATTAGTTACTCGCACCTCGTTGTCTAAGTGTCGATTGGTTCTACCAAAATAATATACCTTTCTTCAATAAGAAAGGCAAAAACATGAAATCTATGACAGCTAAGAGTTAATAAGAAAAAATTAGCAAAACCACCGAAATTATAATAATGTCATTAAAAGTGTTCAATTTTAAATTTCTAGAAGTTCATTAAATATTACTGATATCTGAAGATAACCAGAGAGTACAACGGCAGAAACGTCATGATTATTGAAACGAAAGAGAAAACACTAATTCGACTAGATTAATATTCAGCAAAATATTTAATAGTAACGTTCCAATTGTACAACAAGATGTGTAATGAGCTCGGTTACAACGAACTACAGAGACTTATAACAAAATATCAGAAGTATTCGACAAATACCTTAAGTAAAATTAATTATTTTTGTAGGATTTTTCTTTACTGGCTGAGATGGATAGTCTCTCACGAACCAATTTTTAATTCTAAATTGTCCTTCACCTAGACTGATCACCAAACAAGGCTAAAGAGCCCCGTATAACCAGCTATTACCCTTTAGATGGTGGATAAAAATGGATCCCTTTTTTCAGAAAGGATTGAAAGCAAACGCATCGCCCTCGGCTGGACATTGAACTCGACTGGCCAATCCCGTTTTCAGTGCGCATCCAACGAAATACTAAGTAATACGTATTTTCAAGTCATTCTTCTTTGTCGTCTGAATTAATGCAATAGAGTATAGGGGTATATCAATATTTTAAGGTGGGGGCTTGCCTGCCTGGAAAATCAGCATGTGAAATATCGATCTTTTACTTCGAACAGCGTCCACTGATGTAGGTGAAAAGCTACCTTTGAGGAAAGCCATTAAGGGATTTACTTATTTTAACTAAATACGGAAAAGTGGTTAGAAAGGAATTGAATTGTTGGAAAAATAATGTTTTGCACCAAATCTTCAAACAGAGAGAACTCATCTGGCTAGAAATGCCAGCATTCAAAATGCCAGCATTTACCTACCTGAGCATTTATTTATAAGTCATTCTATTATTGAATTATTCTTGCATCGTCAACAAAAAAAGAGATCACAGAACTTTTCAGAAAGCAGTTATAAGCGTTGACACGCCTAGTCTCTTAGTGTCAGTTGCCAGCTGAAATTTTATTTGGGGAAAGATTTATTGCTTCCGATATGACACAAGCCAACGACATCTTTGTGCACGCCTTGTTTCTTGCTAAGTTTAACACAAAGTACGGTGCACACAGTGAAAAAGGGGTTTATTACTCAGCAATAATGATCAACTAGACTAGCTTTTTATCCCCTGAAGGCACCTCTTGTGTTCCTATTGGACTTTTAACTGAAATACTATCTCTTTTATGTACCACTTTTTTTCAGTATATAGACGATTAAGGCTCTCTATATTTTTCTGAATTTTGTTGCTAGCTGCATTTAATGCAACTGATTATACAGTATATCTTATCGGTGAGTTTCAATCTCTAGATTATTTGATAAACATTTACCGCTTTTGATAAAGGAATTTTTCTGCTGTCGAAAGAAAACGTATATGTAACCCAGCAAACTGTTAAGAAGGGATCACAAATTTTTAGAAATGAAAGTTAAAAGAGTTCTCAAATATAACAGCTCGAATATTGAGGAAAATAACATTATAAAAATGAAATATATATCCAATTACTTTCATATAAAGTGAGTCGTGAGAAACTTGAACATTTTATCTATCTGCTTCTTTCTTTTTTTCTTTCTTTCTCTCTCCCTCTCTCTTTTACTCACTCACGCACGCACGCACGCACGCACGCACGCACACACACACACACACACACACACACACACACACGAGGCTCAGACACTTTTATACCTGATCTGGTCATCTGCTTGTAGAGCTAATGGTTAGCAAACTAGTTTATCAAATCATAAATACTTTAATGTCAGATACACCCTGAGTGTCTAATACTTGGGGGTTTGTGATATAAGATTAGTTAAAATATATATTTAGGCAATTGTGTGAATATTCTAATTTTTTTCAAACGCTATGACACCCACTTCCCGGCCCACATTGTTTATTCCAAACACCGGACCGCGTAACATTTGCTACTAGACCGTGAGACATTTGCTACAGGGCCGTGGAACATTTGCTACCAGGCCGTGTTACATTTGCTACCGAGCCGCACAGAGAAAATAAACACTTTTTTATGATTTTATTGTCTATCAGAGTCTTGTTCATGGCGTTTTGTTATGTGCGTTACCAACACCGTCTTCCATTCTCCGTCCGTGGAAAAATTGTCTTGCATGACACAGGGTTCGTGTGGCAAAAACAGAAGACGACCGCTGTTATTGAGAGCCCATTTTAATAAAACAAGAAGTAACAAAATGGTTATTATATATATACTATATATATACTCCCTCGATACACTAAATTTAAGTTACATGATGCCGCAGCATTAAATGATCCTAACACCAAGAAACTTCAATGGAACCTCATTAAACGGCAAATGCACACAGCCAAACAGGAATTACAACTAATCAACAGTGAAATTGTACGTATTAAAGGAATATTATAGTCTTCTACCACAAATGAAAAATTCAAAGAAATGTTGGATTTATTAGACAATACAACACAAAAGAAACATGAATCCCGTAAACAAGTCATCCAAAAAAAGCTAAACAAATTATATAAAGGAAAAATACTTTTACCAAACATCAATGACAACTTCATTAACCTATCGGATTACCAAGTCGCTCCAGATAAAATAGAATTCCTTAATCTCGGACCAAATTTTCATGTCGCAGAGAAACCTAATTCAATGTTTAAACAAATGGAAATTGAAGTTTTATACCAACAAATACTTCAACTTGAACAAGACAACAATATATATATATATAAAGAGAGAGAGAGAGAGAGCTATATATTTTATTCTTTTAGTCTCTCTTGCAGTTTTGACAACTTTTGTGTTCAGAAAAGAAAACACTTGTATGAACACAAGAAAAATTCATTAGAAAGTTTCATCACAGTAACTTTTCAGTCGTCTTTAATAAAACGTGTATAAAAGAGGGATTGCTGGCATTTTACACAATTTATACATATGTGTGTCTGTTTGTGTGTGTGTGTGTGTGTGTGTGTACGTTTAAATGTGTTTACAAATGTATGTCTTCATATATATTTGAGTGTGTCATGTTATATATCAGTATCGATTATCATCTCAAGAATCAAGTTTAAATATGAATTTTCCGATATCGATATTATATTTAAGAAGTCAAATGAATTGAGGAGGAATGTGGAAAGATAAATTATTCTTCGATAGTGAGGTGACCGGCTGCTTTTAATTGGACTTGAACGCATACCTCCAGAACTGAATGTCACTGTGTAACTATTTTAATTATACGTTCTCTAGACTTCCTTCAGATACATGAGGGAAAATTA
This sequence comes from Ascarosepion bandense, assembly GCA_037127315.1. Classification (NCBI taxonomy): domain Eukaryota; kingdom Metazoa; phylum Mollusca; class Cephalopoda; order Sepiida; family Sepiidae; genus Ascarosepion; species Ascarosepion bandense. The sequence goes on along the minus strand of JBBBDQ010002126.1, from coordinate 1,030,516 downwards.
AAAACGAACATAATCCGTGTTCGTACTGAATGTCGATGAAATCCCAGGTTGAAATTGAATCGGTAAAGGTGAGGACACATTTAGAAGACACATTCTAATCATTCATCAAATAAGTCATCACTCTTCACATCAAAACAAGTTTACAATTATTGCTCACTTTTATTTCAGTTTCGTGTTTACTCGATTGGCACGCAGCAAAAATACTTGGATGAAAATATTTATAGAAGCTATAAAATAGTTTGTTTGAAATAATAAATACCTTTGTATTGTTGTTTTTATGTTAATTATAGGGTTATAAGACGTGTTCATATTAATATACTTTCCAAAACGATATTTTGTTATCACCAAATTGAAAAAGAAAATATTGTTTTTATACAACTTCTCTTCTGTCACACCTGCTAGAGAAAGGGTTTGAAAATTTCGCTTCATTTCTTCAAACACTTTCCCTGTAACATCTCTCACCAAAGACGTGAGTCACGTGATGGGCAAGTTATTTATCATTGGTCTTTAAAAACGCCACCTTGCAATATTAGTGTATATCCAGGACTTCATGCAAGTGAGAACATGAAGCATATTTTTGATATTTGCACCTCATCATAGATCAAGAGAGAAATACAGTCTAAGGCATAATTTTCCATCGCCTCCAGAATATTTTAGTCGGAGGGAGAGCAAGTTAACGTGTTAATGATTATATAACAACGACAACGCAATTATCAAAAAACTACCTACACACGTTTCACGTTAGAGATAAATATCGCGGAAATTGTTCTCTACAGCGAAGACATATTTTCCCCGCGCCTTGACACTTTATGTGACAAAACTGAAGAACGTAAGATTCATAGGCGCACTTACTCATTTATCATAATTTGCTTATTAATTAATCTTTTTTTTAATATTTAATTCTTTTCAAATCAATTAAAAAGCAAAAATAAGAAAAGGGAACTTATTTACCTAATGTCTCGCAACGTTACGCATAAACACGTTCACACATATTAATACATCAAACGTCGAACTGCATACCTGACGCATGCTCAGAAGAATCATTGGTGCATGCGTATGGACAAACATCGTTTTCAACTGAATAATGCAACGAACGGCGTCAAACACCGTGTCAAATTATTAGTGTCATTAATATTATGAAAATAGCTGTTTTCTTTGTTTCTTTGTATTAATTTTGTTTATTTCAATAGAGCACGATATTATTTTAACACAAATCCAGCAAGATTTCATACGAAATATGTGAATTTTAATTTGTTTCTTCGGTATAATTAGACAGTTTAAAAAACAACTTTGGAATTTGACATTAATTTACAAAACAAGCGATCTCTGTTTCTTCCCCTCTTAAGATCAGTTTTTATATCACGCTACACATAGATTTTTCATGATTCTCAGCGGTATATATATATATATATATATATATATATATATATAACAGCAATATATACATATATATCTTTCTGTACAAGATATATTCCTGTTATATATATATATATATATATATATATATATATATATATATATATATATATATACTGGCATATATCTTGGCTAAAAAGATTTATTTCTGAATATAATCACATTTATTGTCAATAATTTACTTAATCGAAGGCTCTTTCAATAATCACAGTGCTGCAACTCTATCTATATACTGTAGCCAATAAATGCATAAGTCTATAAAATAATTAAGCCATCTTCTCGTTAAGACATGCACGCACATGCACATTTACTTCCACACACACACACACACACATCTACATACATATACACAAACACAACAAATATATATATAATATATATGTGTGTGCATATATATGTATGCATGTGTGCGTGTTTCACAATTTGGTATCTGATAAGTATTAGCGTAACTATATATATATATATATATATATATATATATATATATATACCTACAAATGAATAAGAACGAGGAAATAATTGCAAAGTTCAAAATATTGTTAAATCAGTGCTTAATATAAAAATAGAGCAATGAATATTTATGATTAATTATTACGTTAGAACATGTGCATATTATTAATGATTATGTTAGAACATGTGTACATGGGGCACATGTTCTAACGAAATGATTAATATTAAATATACATACATATATATATATATATTCTAACGTAATGATTAATATATATATATATATATATATATATATATATATATATATATATATATATTAACGTAATGATTAATAATAAATAAATACATATCTATATATAAATTGGATTACCCAAGATGTTCGTTCGATTTATTAAATACATTTTTGTGTTAATAAGCGAACATACTTTTCGGACTATCCAAGATAGATAGATAGATAGATAGATAGATAGATAGATAGATAGATAGATATGTGTGTGTGTGTGTGTGTGTGTGTGTGTGTGTGTGTGTGTACAAATATTCAGAATGTTTACGACAGAATGATCAAGCGGTTGAAAACTACTTTTCCTGAGGAAAACTTTGCACATAACGCGCACACACACACATATACACACATATACACACACACACACACACACACACACACACACACGCATTTATATATACATATATATATATATATATATATATATATATATATATATACTTTTGAATACAGTGAATAAAAACCTGAACCTTTATTCTGCAGTGGTTTATCTTGCAGATTTTTAAGTAATAAATGTCAGGACGTTTTCTCTCCATTTATCCAAATGCGCTTATATATATTATATGTACCGCCTGTGACATGTGAAAAAAATAAATAGGAATGTGATTATTCTACTTATAATATGTGGTCGAACCTGGTTGATAATTTGCCAGGAGAAATTTTCTTCACTGTCATTATTTTAGATCTCGCATTTCGTAAGCATCTTAAAATATGGATACGAACGCCCAATTTTTTCACTATTTTATATATTCTTAATAGGACATTGCCAACTTTTTTATTCATGTAATTTTTTTGTTTAGTTTTTTCTGAATAGCAAACGATTATTTTGCCGTTTTTGTTTTATTTTGTAACGAATTTAGGCATACACGCACAATCACACACACACAAACACACACAAATATATGTGTATATATATATATATATATATACATATATATGTTATTAGAGTAAGATAAATATAGACAAGCCTTTATAAATAATAATATATAATATATATAGATATATATATGTAAAATGAAGATAGACACAAACAGAAACACACACAAACACACACACACAATATATATATATATATATATATATATATATATATATATATATATATTTACTATGTAACATATTATTGGATATATTTTTATTATTATTATGAAACAGCAACAATTTTAAATACATTGAAATATATTTCCTCTTCTTCAAAAACATATTTATATTGAATCTTAAACACGTTCATTTTGTCTCCTTTGATCTTGCTAGCTCTAAGTTAAAAGAAAAAATATCTTTTTCCTTTACACTTGCAGGAAAACAAAACTTATCACAACTTTCTATGACCTTTTATCAACAATTGATGTAAAGATGAACACATACTGGTCACGTTTATTTTATGAAGCGTAAAGAATGTTTTTGGTAAATTATTCTTATTATTTAACTTGATTACATTTTTAATAGTTGCAGTCACTGCAAATTTTTACACAAGCATTAAATTCTTGTGATGTCAAATTGAAAGGAAAATGTAATTTTTTATTTCAAATTTTCTTTATAAAAAAAAAATGCCTGACGCAGAAAAAATATTCGATTATCTTTCAGAGATGAAAATAATTTTCGAAAAATCGGAAGACTCTCCAAATTAGATGCAAAAATTTTAACAAGGCAATTTTTTATTTATTTGATTAGAGTTTAAAAAAACTAAACATGATTCAAAATCTTTCAGTTATTTTTTATAGTCATCAAAATTTGAGAAAAACGTAAACAAATATTCGTTACCTTTTTTGTTTGAGAGAAGATATTATGTCTTTCAAGGTTTCCTTTTTTCCCTCTCTCCATCTATCTCTCTATCTCTCTCCCCATCTCTCCTTGCATCTCTTTCCTTCTCTTTCACAGTCCATTTCTCTATCTCTATCCATCTATCTCTCCACCTCTCTATCTCTCTCCATCTATCTCTATCCATGTCTCTATCTGTATTTATAAGACAATGTACCAATGTGCTTCCGTGCCTCGAAAAATTAACGCAATTTCTGAAAAAGTGAAAATCTCAATTCCCTTTTTTACACATAATACATTAAAATCTCTTATTTAAGACTGAACACATGAATAGCAACAAAACATTTATGCAACGAAAGTTCATAAAAACTATGAAAACAAAACTAAAAGTGCAAAGGTCAAGAAAACATACATATATACTCGGGAATTAAAACTAAATTGAACTCTTTTTGAAAACACGTTAAATAGTGATTAGAAGAGGGTCCGTGCAAAGTATTTTTAAATGCAATTCCACTAAAGAAATGATTCCACCGTTAATAATAATAATAATAATAATGATAATAATAATAATAATAATAATAATATGATTTCCAAAGTGACATCTTTAACCATTTTTAGATAGCTTGTAATAGTCCACAAGAGTCTTGTACCGAGATAAAAAAAAAAAAAATTGGAAATCTGCGTGAATAAAAAAACAGTATGCTGGTTAGAGTTCTGGGATATTGATGGGATTTGCACTCACTAGATCTCTAGTAAAAGTCACTAGGTATGAATGGATTGAAAATTCCATCTTGATAAAGAAAAAAGAAGACATCGTGAAAGGAAAAAATATCAAGCTTTCCGGGCTTCGATAGTGTTTGAAATCAGTGAGCATATTGAACGATATGCTCAAGATTTGTCGAGACATTGTCAATATGTAAAGAAAACCATCACAGATACACACAAACACGTGTGTGTGTGTGTGTGCGTGTGTATGTGTTTGTGTGTGTGTGTGTGTGTAACTCATCAATTTGTGTGCGCTTGGAAAAAAGAACCTTTAAAAGAATTGAAAACTGGGCACATAACTGAAACCATCTTGAATGACTAAAATCAAAATATAGAGTTGGACACTTGGGAATACCTGAAATTCCGCTGTTAAAGAGAAGATACTTTGAAAAGTCAACAAGTACGCATTTCAAAAAATTGCAAACAAATGATATGAAAATAAACCAGAAGCTATCTTAGAAAATGGCAATATATATTTTTATGAATTAAAAGAGACCTATCTATCCCTTCAAGACAAGATAAGATCATGGCAAGGAATAGTCAGAAAATATTTTAATCGAATTACTCCTTGCAAGGTAATAAAGCAACTAAGCCACAAGATGTTACTGGGTGAACGAATTAAAAAACAGAAACATTATTAAGGAGTAACCAAGAAGACAGTAGATAACGATTGACATTGCATTTAAATTTTGGAATATCAAATTTGGTTTGAAAGCATTGAGCCGGAATAGATTTCCACAAGTAAAAAATGCGAGAAAAGAAACTATTAGCATAATACTTATGGTTACATCGAGTCAATTTAACTGTAAATCGATGAGACCTTGTTGCCAATCTAGTACTGCGCTTAAATTCATAAAGTCATGGTACCATAGTGAAGAGCTCGTTCAAACATTTACCAAGAAATTATTCATAGAAAAGTCACAGGGAGGCAGATTTATGGTAAATAGTGAACGTCAATGTTACAGCAAACTGAAGAGTAAAAGCGAAAATGAACAAAAAGCCGAGAAAATACCCCCCCACAAAATACAAAAATGTGGAATATGAATTTGAAAACTGTAAACAATATTATTAATCTGATCATTCCAGCATTCTATTATTATTATTATTATTATTATTATTATTAATACTGGAGCGCTATGTTTTGTCCAACAGACGTTTGCAAAAAATGGAAATATTAGGAAGCCGAGTAAGAATAACTTGTCAGACAAGAGTATCAGCAAAATCAGAAAAATACTAAAGATGGTGGAATGGCTTGCTGTTACTTGATCACCAGTAAAAAATCACCATATACCACTGGAATGATAGATGATGGTGATGACGACGACGACGACGACGACGACTAAATGAGAAACAAACAAAGAAAATAAGAAAATAAGTTCGGATTCAAGCAAAGGAACTAACTCTGTTGTTAACAAAAATAAAAAAAATTCTGTCGATGCGAAATAGGGACAGAAAGAGAAAAAATTAAGACTTGAAGAAATTGTGGGAAAATGATTCTTTGCGTGCTGTGCCTAAATAATTTAGCAATTGATAAGGATTGAAGGGTTCTAGAAATTAGATTGGGATTATTGGAGATCCTAGTAATGAATGAAGACAATGTTAGGAGTCTGCAATGATCTTGAGAAAAGACCTGGAGGTTTTTAAAAACAAACTCTAGAAATGAAGATTATAACAAACTTTGACAGTGAAACCGTTCAAAACATCTAAGACATTGGGTCAGAATTTCTCTTCATAAAGAAAGATAGGAAGATTTGTCCGTCAATGAGTCTCACGTTTCCTGTTGTCAGTAGGAGGAGACTAAAAGACAGTTAAAAGCAGAAAATATAATTGGACTTTTTAAGAGAACTGAATAAAAAGTTATGGAGGAATCCAAAGGTGATAACTGGACACATCATTATTGGCGGGCTTTAAACACTTCCAAAAAATCGAACGAAATGATTCTAAGAACTGACAGTTAGAAGGACCAAAATCCCCTTAAAGACAACATTGTGGAATATACTGAACTTTACAGAAAACTTGTTATCACTTGACCATTAATGAAATACTACACATTTACAACTGAACGTCGTGTATAATATTCATAATAATAACAATAACAATAATAATAATAATAGAATTGGGTTTTTAAGGTAACATCATCATTGAAATTGGCAAAAATAACGAGGGAACCGCTTGAAATTCTGAAGAATTTTGTGGTCGAACAGTGGATAAGATTTATAAAAAAAAATCTCTTGGTACTGGTGTCGATGTCAGTGTGCAACAGCTGATTAAAAATAAAATTTTATTACATATTCAAAGATTCAAATAAAACTTATCTAATTGAAGAAACGGTTAATAAATAATATTTATATAAATTTACTGAATTTAGATTAGTTTGTGCATAAGTATGCTGTGCCGAATAAGGATAAATCTCACTACAGTAGTAATGTCAAACGAAACAAGCACATGCTACCCGGATATGCAACTGTGCAGAAAAAAGTGATTTGTTTGTATTGTTTTTATAGTGAAGTATTGAAATGGAAAAGTACATGAATAATAATAATAATAATAATAATAATAATAATAGTTTTGAACGTACTCATTGAATGAACTTGCGTGTATTTTCCCGCCTTCGTCGGTTGTGCTGGTGTCTGGAAAGCAAAGACAACGTGGATTGGAGAAAACTCCGAACGAAGAACAAAGACGACAGATGCACAGACTGACTGAAACAGAAAACAGACTTCGAGTCCGGGTGGGGGGAGTTGTGGTAAACGAGAGCGTAAAATCAGTTACGACGAAACGGAATTGTGTTCAGCAGCGGACTGAATCATTTCTGATGTTTCCTCGGCCAATCTGCCTGGCTTGCTGCTGCTGCTGCTTCTACCGTTGTTACCCCTGAAGGCGAAATTTTCTACTCACACAATCATTGTGTGTGTGTGTGTGTGTGTGTGTGTGTGTGTGTGTGTGTGTGTGTGTGTGATAGTCAGTTCTAGTTTTCAATCCTTCTGTTGGCTGTCAACTAGTCCCACCTACTTTTAGTTGCCACCAAATCTTAGCCATACTTACATAAACCAAATTAAGTAACTTTTTATTTTGTTTCGCATGACATAATCTTCCAATGTCTTACCTTGGATTTAAACAATTCAAAACAATCCTGCAACTGGTTCAGGATTGAAAATGGCAGAACAAATGAAAGAAATCAAACGGCAATATTAAGCAGCAATAATACCGAAACGACTGGCTGTCACTTAATCAGAAGTAAAATTATAATTCGGACAAAGCAATTGCAATTACAATTTGAGAAAAAAACTAAAAAAAGACAATAATAATAATAATAAAATTAATAATTGAAAGGATTCTAATGCTTACTAAAAAACGAATTTCAAAAACTGTTAAGGATATTCAAATCGAAGTAACAAAAAGTAGAAACGTAAGACCACAATTATCCCTATTGTGATAGGGACATTGGGTATGATAAAGAAGGGCACCAAAAATCATGTGAGTAAAATTCCGGGACACATTAGCATTCTCAGAGCTACAAAACATTACTGTGTGTGGAACTGTACACACCATCTGCAAAACTTTCTCCATCTAAATAAAACTTCCCAAGTATGCATAGATAACTCACTTACAGGGCCTTTTTTGCTGATAGACTCTGTAAGGGACTTGGTAATTAGGCGTTTAAAATTACTCTCAGGCAAGATGATACCACTAATAATAATAATAATAATAATAATAATAATAATAATAATGATATTCCTCACGAAAAACAAATGATATGAATAAAAATCGCCACTAGTGCTAGAAGATTTAAAAGACAGTGTTCACTATACATACCCAGCCGCATTAATCAATGCAGTAAACCAGATCAATTTTTATTAATGTTCTCCCAACACAAGGCTCAAGAGCTATTCAAGGTAGATGGTTACTGTATGAAGATGTAGTAAAAGACAAGCATCAGTAGCGCAAAGGTGAAGTATACTTTAAAAAGAAGCAGAAAAACAATCCTAAACAGGAAATAAGGTATAAAACCTTACTCCTGTTTAAAAGACCAGGGAGGAGTGTGAACCGAACAAGAGACAAATCTATCAACTCTTATTAAATAATAAAAGACTTCAAAAAATATATGCTATCTTATAACTATGGCTATCCAGTATAATAAAACTTCTTAATAAAATAATTTTAGAGACTTTCAAAATATAAGGACCTGTAAAAAGAAATTGAAAAAATATGGTATTAAAACACAACTACAATTCAAGTAATAAGAGGAACACTAGGAATGACTAAAAGGAATATCGATATACAGGTTAAAAGATTCATAAGAAAATCATCAGTATCTGATATACAAAAGATTTTGTTCACGATCACCGATTATATTCTTAGAAATTATTTTCTTAATGTGATGTGGCGCAATAAGTTTTTAAAAGAAATGTTCCTTTAACTCAGGTTTCAGGTAAATGCCAAAACTTGTTAAGGATCAGGAAATCAAACAGAATATCAGAAAAACTGGAAATAAGACTTTCACAGAATAAAAGTAAAATAAAATAAGAAGGTTTTTCTCGCTAACTGAACCCACTGGGCATAAACGAGTGTAGCAGTGAGAATCAAGCCCAACATCCTTCATTGAAGGAACTGCTAATTAGTAGAAGAATCGAGAACATCCACTCAGTAACATTTTTGAAAACCACTACTATACCGAGGAGAGTGATGGACTGTTGAGGTCACTTGCTGTCACTTGACATTTAGTTTAATCCACGAGTTACTATATTAATACAACGGTTAAAATAATCATGACTATTTATTTAAATGAATAGGGCATGGAGGGATGGGATTTACTGTCAGATGAGAAAAGTAAGTTTTGTAAATCACTGAATAATAATAATAATAATAATAATAATAATTAATAATTAATAATTAATAATAATAATTAAGAGATATACAAAAAATTGTCTTATTAAGTACAGCCCACACACTAAGGAAAACTTTATCTATGTAATGCTGGAGATGATAGGGAAGATAGAAAAACATGAAATGGAGCCATAACAACATGCCACTACCTGCCTTAGGTCTCCCCGCAGACTTGGTTGGTAGTGAGACCAAAGCAGAAATCGAAATATGATGAAAAATGACATAATAATAATAATAATAATAACAGCAGGATTTAAATCTCTATTCTTATGAAGCTATAGGACTTTTTGGTATTTCACCGTAATGTTTAATGAAAATTAGTATCAAAAACATCATCGTAAATTGGTGATTAAATTTCGGGATAATTAGACTACAATTAATTTTCATGTTTTTAGATGTCTAGTGTCTGGAGCCTGTCGCATAAAATTTATATATGAATTATACATGTGCATGTGTGTGTGTGTGTGTGTGTGTGTGTGTGTGTGTGTGTGTGTGTGTGTGCACGCGCGCGCGCGTGTGTGTGTGTGTGTAAAAAATTTCAGAAAAAGATCGTATGAATAAAGACGAAATGAAAACTTCTCTTAGCCGATGCGTTTTGTACTCTGATGGAGTAGATAGATAGATAGATAGATAGATAGATAGATAGATAGATAGATAGATAGATAGATAGATAGATATTCATTTATTTTAGTTTCTCAATCGCAAATGGATTGAATTCCAACCGATTACTGAAAGCACTTAGTTGAGAACGGCATAAAGCCAAATGATGGAGTAGAATAGATAATATTAGGAAGATTGTGCTGAGCCAATCTTCGGGGTTGGAAGGGACTGATACCATAAAGTAGTTACAATCTTTATTCTCTGAAAATTCAGGCGATCAGATGGACAAGCAGGAGAGAAAATCTTGGAATAAAATGAAAAAAGAGAGATAATTATTTTAGCGTGTGAGAAGAGGTGGTTAAAAGAAAGAGAGGGCTAAACGAATAACTATAAAAGAAACAACAACAAAAAAGAGGGAGAGGTGAATAGAATGGAGAGGATAAGTGTGAAGATAGATAGTGAGGAAAAGAAGAGAAAGGAATAAGCGAAATGAGCAATTCAGAAATTAATTGAAATTGCAAACATTTCTTAACCAGTATATAACCTATTTATAAAACCCTTAATTTCACTAAAATATCTTCATAAATAAATGTGTATAAAACTTTTTAAAAAAACCCGGTTCTCAATTATCTATGTTTTAAAAAGAGAATTCTGTCAACATACCCATACCTAAAGTGTCGACAAAATCATTGACTGCAATACAAATACTTTTTTCGAATATTTGCTCAGCTTACCTTTGTAGGGTACGAGAATAAATTTCCAGAAATATTGTGTTGGTCCAATCTGAAATAAAGAGGACGTTTTCCTTGAAAATCAGAATTTGAAATCCTTTTTTGAATTTTTTTTTTTTTTACCTCGGCTCGAACACCGACAATTGGGTTCTTAGCAATAACAGCTGACTTTTTTTTATTCTTATCTTGTTATCGTAAGAATAATTGTTAGAGATGACACTTAAAAGGGATATTACTTTTGAGATTATTATTTGATGGAGATCTTATTTTGTATTATTTTCTCATTCTCTAATCATTATTCATTAGCCTAATGAACGAACAACACTGAATGTATCGAAATAAATTATTCTAAAAAAATAATATTTTATATATTAATTTTAAATAGCCTTTATATAATAATAATAATAATAATAATAATAATAATAATAATAATAAATAGAAATAATGTGGAAATTGAAAACAAGAGTTGTGCCAGTGATAGTAGGTGCACTTGGAATGATAAAAAATGGAACAAAGCAACACATTGAAAGAATCCCTGGAAACCCCAGCTTAAGAGATATACAAAAATTGTCTTATTAAGTACAGCCCACATACTAAGGAAAACTTTATCTATGTAATGCTAGGGATGATAGGGAAGATAGAAAAACATGAAATGGAGCCATAACAACACGCCACTACCTGCCTTAGGTCTCCCCGCAGACTTGGTTGGTAGTGAGACCAAAGCAGAAATCGAAATATGATGAAAAATGACATAATAATAATAATAAACAAGAATTATATCCAATCATGATACTGTTGTTATTTAGATATCTTGAGAAACAGATAAAAAGAAAAATAATTACCAGAAATTCTATAAATAACTGCCAGCTAATTCTTCATGTAAGGGTAGCATAAAATAATTTATTCTAATCCATATTAAATGAAGACCGTAATATTATCTTCATTAGATGTTCATTATTTTGTTTTTTGTTTGTTTTGTCTTTTTCTTTCTGCAGTTTTGCAAATGCGTGTTCGGCCTATCGATTATTTATATCGGAATTGTGTTGTTTACTGTCGACCGTAATGACAACCTGATTAGTTACGAAAAAAGTAAATAAAACTAAGATAAAAGAAATTCTAGGTAAAGGTAATAATAATCTTATTACCAAATAATCATGCTGAATTTGTTTAAGTATTTATTATTACATAGAATTCCGCTTCACTTTAGCTTTAGGCAACATATTGATCTGAAACTTTGTTTTCATTGCTTATATTTTTAAATTTATCAACAATGTATTAATAGAAAATAATAAAAACTATTTTACATCTCTCGACTTTTTAGCACTGAAGTATTCGAACCAAATTTTTCTAAGGTTTCTTTCTTGTTTGTAACGAGAAATTTATTTATATTAGAAGTAACGATGCAGCCAATAGAGGCAATAATAATAATAATAATAATAATAATAATAATAATAATAATAATTCTTAGTAATTGTAGTAGTGATAAAGATAAATTTAATCTTCCTGCTAATTTTGTTTGATGTCACTCAAGGTCATTAGCACGTTACCTCATTCAAATGCTGATCACAATTATATTTTATGTAAACAATAAGAACAAGTTGGAATTTATCCCCAAGCACGGAAATCGAAATTAAAAGAATTGGTAATTTCAAGTAAAATTGAAATTTTTCCAATGACAGTGTTGCTTGGGGTCTGTGATGATACTGAGGAAAGTGCTGGAGACTGTTGGACATTTGTATCGCTCTGGTGGGAACATTGATAAATGCATGAGAATTTTATCAAATCGAGTAAACATATATGTGGATCAGATTCCTGATAGTCCTACAAAATGGCATCTTCATGGGTACTTTTCAAACCTGGTGTGGATTTCTCCCTATACACTAACCACAATTACATTTCTTCTTCCCCTCTGAGTTGCAGGGCAAGTCATCTGTTTGCATCTTTTGATACAAAAAGCTTGTTGTCTTTTGAAATTTCTGATTGAGACTTGGGGGCAATTCCTATTACGCAAAAACAAAACTCAACGACAACAGCAACAATAACTAAAATAATACACATTATTATTATAAATACATAAAAACTATACATTTATGTAGGGAGATCATATATCAGTACATATATAAGTATTATTTTCTCGTATTCTTCTTATATATATACATACATACATATATATATATATATATATATATATATATATATATATATATCATAGATTGTTAGCCGCCCTCACATATACATATCAAATTCTTGTTATTTTCATTGTCTGTCACTGGATATCAAGTAGCAGCAATCTTCCCGTTTCCCTTCTAATTTTAGAAATTCTGTTGTCTGAATGATTTCGTAAGTTCCTCAGATTTTCACTTTTTATAATCTTTATACAAGGGTCCTTTGGGTTTTCTTGCGCTTAGATATTTATACAGATGCCTACAGGTTATCGCCGGGGATTGTGTGACAGCAAGTCCCCTTCAATCTCTGGCACATTACCCACTATTCTAGCAGACAAACCTTTTTCAGATCACTATCAATTTAGATTCTAGCGTTTTGAAGATTGTTATAAAATCTCAGTTAATATGGACACAGTCAAAACTTTCGGCAAATCCCCAGCAAAGTCCTGATAGTTTTCAATTTTTTGTTTTCTTTTTTCTTCACGCAGAGGCTAACTCTCTTATTATTTATTACTATTATTTATACTCATTTTGATACCAATCGTTACTGGCTAACTTTCAGTAGAAGTGAAGGGACAACAAGTTAAACTGATCCCCGGGATGGCTATGGTTTCACATTGCAGTGTTTTCTTTAGTCCTCAATTATTATTATTATTATTATTATTATTATTATTATTACGTTTACGGCCACATCACATTGAAACATCAGTTCCCGTTCGATTACCATGTTATGTATGGTCACACTACCTAAATGGGTGAACGCTTGGGGATAACCAGTCCTGTAAGCTTGGATGTGCAGGTAGTGTAATGTAATGAGTCCAAGTTTCAATCGGGTTTGTTATCTTCATTTACGGTATCAATCCACCTCTTCTTCCCCATCTATGGGTTAATTATTAAGATATGTATCAGTAAAAACCCTTGTTATCTCAAGAAAAGAAAACTGTATACAAAATACTTAGATTTCGACATTAAATAACCTATAGAGGTTGATATGCTACTAGAAATATTATTATTAATATAGAATTTAAAAATTAAAGTTCAGCGCTTATCGCCTATACTTAGCCCAGCAAATTCCTCCTCACAAAGCGAGCGATTCATTCAGTTGACCTTTTGATCTCCGATATCTGTGAAGGTGTTAAAAGCAGAATACATGCAAACCAAATAACAAATTTGTAAATCTATTTAAAGTCTCAAATAAACAAATCTTCTGTTGTTGACATTTCATTTGACAAAATATCCGTAACATTCGCTCCGAATTTCAAAACATTCTTCAAGCTTTCACAAATAATTATTTAAATTATGTACGGATTTTATATTTTACAAAACTACTTGAGTCATTGAGAGTAGCTAACAAAAATAGTCAGGTTAAAAATATATCAGAAATTCTAAACTGTATTTATAAAAATTCAAAATGTCGATGGTATGTTTCAAAACTGAAAATAGATTTCTGAATCATAACAATTCGATGGGCGAAACGACACATCTTTTTTATAAGAATGTGTCGGAGTGTCTTTATCAAGGTCAGTAAATGTGTTCTGGCGATTGAAGAATTTTGACTTAGTGGAATATTTCAGAAGACACCAGAAATATTTTAGAGATGCATAAATTTATCTGAGACCATTTTTTTTACTACTTATCTACACATCTGTTAAAATATCCCAAAGAAGGTGGGGTCTCTTATTGTATCATCATAATAATCGTTTTATTAACAATTAACTGATAGCAATGTCAGGATTAATAAAGCAAGCACCTCAAAGCCTACATTAACGATGTTACACTAAATAAGGTGCCTCCACTAAATCGCTAAAATGATTATATTATTATTAAGAGAAAATATCAAAATATTTTTTAGTTATTTTTAAAAGAATTTTAATCCCTTCTAACAAGTTCAAAGATTTGGTAAAAATCTTGTTTTTATTTGAGTTAGTGGGTAACCAAATCGTTACGAGAGGAAAACGTAATATTACATAACTCAGTTTTTTTCCGGTAACAAACACATTAGTTTGGAAATTCTTGCAAAAATCATATAATTGTCGGATTTTAATGAAACTTTCAGGACTTATTCACAAATGAATGAAATGCTTTCGGAAATTATTATTTTTAAAAATCTTGGTAAAAATATTTTTTTACATCTGTTATCTCACCTCCACAAAAATTCATGAAATTCTAAAAAAATTAAATTTTGTTGAGAAAATTGGTTTTATCAGTTAAACGCAGGATTCATTGGGGAATGTAAATATTCTATTATTTTTTTGAAAGATTTTGCCTCTATTTCCGAAAATCTGCTCCCAATAATAAAATAAAAAATGCAATATAGCTATGACATTATTTAATTTTATAAGCTTTTAATTGCATGAAAATAATATAAACTAACAACATTACAGTCTGAAAAAAAAATTCAAATTGATATTGAAATTATAAAAGAATTGTTTTCATTTTTTTTAATTATAAAAATTTATAAAGTTTCAAAAATATTTTTAAAATACTTCAAATATTTGTTGGGGTTCGTTTATAAAACAATTAAGCGAAGATTATATTTACTAATCGAAAATTAAAAAATTTAATACAAATCGTTTTGTCTCCCTATTGTTTAAAAAGTACTTATATTTATTTTATTTTTTGTGTATTTGATTTTTTTTTTGTATGGTAATTTCTTTGTGTAAAGTAAAAGGTCATGTGTGTCAGAGTTTTTTCCCCTTACCGGAAAAAATTGTACAATTATATCACTTTAATGGCCATACACTTTTATCTTATCTGGCATATATAAATCTGTCAACACATACGGTGGAAAAGTCAGAAAGTTGAACTTTTTTTAAAGAAATAGTTTTGTTATAAATTTATTGCTATAAATAAATGATACTTGTATAAATTAAATTAATTTAATATTAGATTTGCTAATTTTTCAAAAATAATGTGTCAGATATATATTTTATATTTACAAGATTTTTAAAACTGAGAATTAAAGTTTGTTTACAAATGTATCGATCGCTCAAAAATGGCCAAAACATTGAAAAATTGAAACGAATTGAAAAATTTGAGATTCTAATCAATATATATTTTCTGTTTGAAATACACCAGAGTATTTTACTTACTGGAAATAGTAAATGTAATCATTTGGCTTTCAATTAAAACTAAAATAAAAGTTTCAGGAAAAGTTTTTTTTTCTTTTTAAAAATTCAATTTAAAAGTTAGTTATCAAAAATATGTAAAGGTACATACACTAAATACTAAGACATAACGTAACCAAAATGATCACCTACCAAAGCTGATATATATTTAATATAACAGATTTATCAACTATATAAAGTTAAAAGATTGAGAATATATATATGCTTTGCTAAAAAAAATTAGAAATATTTTAAACTTCTGCACAGAGAATTTATGTTATGCTCTTCCGTATTTAAAGTTTTTTCTTTCTTCTTCATACAGAGGCCAAATCTATTATTATTTATTTATACCCATTACGTTATAATACCAGTAGTATTATATATTATTAATATATACGAAAAATAATAATTATATAAGTATTGATATATGATTTCCCGATATAGATGTTTATTTTTTTATTTATAATAATAATCTATACTATTATTGTTGTTGTTGCTATTGATTTGTAATAGGCAATTTTTTATAATTCTTTATCATTCAAATGTTATATGATTATATAATTATTGTTTTTCAATTCAAACCATTTGCAAAGACTATTTACACGATTATAAATAAATAATTTCCTATAAAAATAATATCAGCTAATTAAGCTATAAATTGACGATTTATTAATGAACTTTAAAACTTACTTAAAGTTTCTTAAAACTAATTTTGGCATTTACACCGTATGTCTTGCATGCAATCACGAAAAAAGGTTTTAATAGTTAAGAATTTGTGTTGGCCTTGATGGAATCTATATAAATATGACTGAAGATGGGTGTCAGTGTGTGTGTGTGTGTGTGTATGTATCCGTGTGTATGTATCCTCATTGATTTCTATTAACATACACTTCCACATTTTTCATCCGATTAGTTCCAAAACTTACACACACATTACAAATTTTTTTATTCTATACAACAAAGAAAAAAATATTTTATTTTATTTCTTATTTTCAAGTATTTTTTCTTTTTGTTAAAGATAAATTCAGCACAGTAAGTTTTACATGGAGAATAACATTTTCAAAAAATACAAGAGTTACCTCCCGTATTTAAAGTCTGCTGATGTGGATTGTATAAAAATTAAAAGTAGAGACTTATGCACTTCCCATCCCGTACAACGCCGAGTACTTACTGTTAGTATAGAATAAAGCTGGTGTTCGCATAATTTATCATATAGAAATTCCCTAAATTTTAAATTAAAGAATATCTTAATGTAAGACGGTTTGCAAAACTGACTATTCTCAACTTGAAATGAGAATAAAATTATTTCAAATACTCCATGCTAATAGATAAACCCTCGTCTTCTCCAGATATTAATCCTGTAGAAAATTCGTGGCTCATCATTAAAAGAGATACATCAAAAATAAAAAAGATTCGAATAAGGATTTGTGGGAAGCAATAAAAACTACGGCAATAAATTTTAAAAACGAAAAATTAGAACATTTAACAAAATCATATGATTGAAAAACTAATGAAGTTTATAGAATGTCAAAGAGTTCAGCGTAACATGTAAAACAATCAGATAATTATCTATTCAGATATATGGGATATTGTATTAATCAAATATGTTATTGTGTCGTATTTTTTTTTAACTGAATCTGTCTGTTAACTCCACCCCTAGCTAGAGGAGAGAAGAGATAACATTTAAGCCTGATAAAATACAAAATTGAATCTGGACACTTTCTCTTTGGATGGGGGTACCTCGGCATGGTATAATGGTCCGCAAGCTTGTCTTGCTCGATCAATTGCAATTTAGTAGTGAGTTCATTCCTCACAGGGATCCCCATACCTTCAGCCTTGTGTCATATCTAATGGGTGTTTAAAAAATCAACTCTCACGTGGAATGACAACAATTATAAAAGAAAAAAACTCAGATATTAAAACAGTAGAGACGAGAACGAGAAATATAAAAAGCATGTGAATTTACAAGTAATAGAGAAAATGAATCTGAGTAGAAAAAATGGCATTAAAAAAAGATTACGAACTGAATGAAGCCCACACTATATATTTCGAATATTAATGTATAAGCATTTCCTGAAAATTGTACCGACAACAATTGGTTAATAGCAATTATATCTTTAAACTAGACTTGCATAATACATCTGACATTCGTACATACATCTGTATAAAAATACCTGAATAAGTTTCTCTTTGATTATAGACACCGAACGTCGAATTAGTATATATAAGCATTGCGCAACTATCTTAATTACTTATGTTACAAGTGCTTCGACTAAATTAGCGAGGCTTTAACTCTTGAGGACAGTTGATCAGCTAGCTCTCCAAACATCGTTTTCCACGATGTGACCAAAAAATCAATTATTCTTTTAGAAATATATTGTAACTCAGCTTACTTATACAATCTCACTTTTTCTTGCTTTGGGCACCTTGATGTGGTATAATTGCTAGCAAGCTTGTCTCGCTAAAATTATTACGAGTAGTGAGTTCAATCCTCACTGGGTGCCCCATACTTTCGGCCTTGTGCCATATCTAAACTACACTTAGAAAATCACCAACTTCATTCTTACTTGTTCGATTCCCATATATCATTAAGAATTAAATATTCCAACCTGAAAAATACTTATCATTGGTCACCTACAAATAATAAAATAATTTCATTGAAATTTTTTGAAAACCGCACAGACAGCAAAAGAATTTAATGTAACAATAGGAAAAGTAAAACGTACAACGGTTTTGCTTATAGCAGCGAGCGCAGATGTTCAACAAACGCACGCTCGCCATAACTGGCAGCAGGAACGCCTCGAGCAGACGAGAATTTGACAGAAGGCAAACGCTCAACAGCAAATAATTGCATCTGATTGCAAAAATCTTCATGGAAGACAAACAATCCAATATTTTCATTTCGCAATTCCCAGTTTCGAATTTACAGACAGGTGCTTTCGATCGACAGGATCTAAAGAATCGGGAGAGATTACCACATACTCACAAGCGCGCGCGAACACATTCGCACATGTACACAAGCATGCGCGCACGCACACGCATGCAGCACTCAGACAAACACACACACCACAATTTCTAAAAGAAAAAGATGAGCAATTAGACCACACACACACACACACACACACACACACACACACACACACATACACACACACACATATATATATATATATACATATATGTGTGTCTGCGCGTGTTATAAGATGAACACACACACATGTATATATATATATATATATATATATATATATATATATATTATAAGATGAATTTATATATATATATATATATATGGTGTGTTTATACCAAATATATGTATATTCATTTACGCACACGGACATATGCAGATATCTATATATGCATACACTATATAGACATATGCATGAATGTGTAAACATGCTAGAAAGTTCTTAGAAAAACTAAAAAAATGATTTCTAATGAATTCTAATTTAAAAAGAATTCTATGCTTGATAATTTAATCATATTTTGAGATATTCTAACACACAAACATATAGATAGATAGATAGATAGATAGATAGATAGATAGATAGGAAATGATGCCAAGTCCGTAAACGGAGAGGTTAATCGAAAAAAGATCTATGTAATATAAAATATTAAGAGATAGATCTGTATATAGAGGGCAATAGCGCAATCCAGAGTAATATGGTAGACATAAAGGAAAAGTCCACACATCATCTGAAGTGGTTATAAACTATAATTTAATTTGATGATCGAATATACCCATCTCTTCAGATTACGATTTCATTTGGTTTAAAATTTTAAAAAATACTCAAAACAGGGGAACCCAAGTAATATGACCGAAAATAGAGGATTTTAGTGTTATCTTGTTAGGATTATATTTTCCATTTGGAATACAAAAATGAGAGAAAAGTATAGTTAGGGATTTTCGCCGGACCCTGGAAAAAGAGATTATATAATTATCAGCATTCTTTCACTAAACCCTACCTAAAAAATCAAATCGCCCCTTCTAAATACTTCTGGGAATTAAAAGATAAAAATCTTTATCAACAGACTGAATGGAAGATTATAGGTAAATCTCAAATCCTCAATACTTTCAGAAATAGAAGTAGTTTATGCTTAGTTATGCTTTGATGAAAAACTTAAAATAATCAAATTCAGAAAAACTATCTAATAAACCAGAGAAATGAAATCATTTTTAAATGCCGTCATAAAAATAAATTTACAATACATTTTTAAATAGGATTTTAAGTTACTCAGCTGTATCGCACTTGCAGGTTTACTCTCATTTTGTGTGGAGTATTCTTTGGTACTTTTTATGTATTGAGGAAATGTATTTAATATATATGCCTTCATATGTGTACATCCTACTTTGTCTCATATATGTAATTAAATGAAAGCTATTTCTGTGCTTACATATGAAGTTTGCTGTATAATTGTGTATATATGTTTGTAATAATTGTGTGTATACGTGTATATATTTTTTTCATAGGAGAGTTTGTAGGTCTGTGAATACGATAGTGGATATATCCGTAAGATATTTGCATGTATATCTGGGAATATATATATATATTCACACACAAAGAAACATACACGCACGCACGCTTACATATATATATATATATATATATATATAATTTAATTTTTGTACGTCACATTCAATGAAGCATTCATAAAAGAAGGATTGCAACACAAATATATATATATTTCAATACTTGAGTATCTTCATGTGTTTGCATATATATATATGTGTGTGTGTGTGTTCGTGTGTGCTTGTGTATGCTTGCATGTGTGAATGCGTATAGATATATAAATAGAATAGAGTATTTATTTCCGCGTGCGTGTACCCTTGAATATATATATATATTATGTAGAAATTCATAAAAATAACTTCATATCTATACAATGTATGGAGCGTGTATTCTTCCTACAGGAGCAGTACACACAGGGATGCACATACAGGGATGCACACGCACACACTGCCAGCATGTATCGCTGTACACATTTGCCTCTGCGTGTGACAAGGAAAAAGAAAAGCCGAAATAAAATACAAATTTAATCATATCACTTGGGTAAAGATTTCCAGTAAACAGAACTTCATCAATTATTTACCTATTTATGAAAGTCTCCATTGTTGCCTCTTTTGACTTTAATACAATTTTGCTGGCTTCTCTCTCTCTCTCTCTCTCTCTCTCTCTCTCTCTCTCTCTCTCTCATTTTTGTTCGGAATTTTTGTCATCTGAATCTGTCATCACTGTCGCCTGGTTGCGGTGAAAAGAGAAAACAAAGAAGGTAGGAGGTGTTGAAATTCGGAAAATCGACCGCCGTGGTTGCGTAGCGCACGACGGTAAATTCGGTGGTTGCATGAGTAAAAATGGTAGACAGTCACGGAACTTGGAAAGAGATCGTATGGACACGGCTGGTCAGTTGATTAGTACCTTTAAAACTGCTTTGTTTTTCTATCTTTTTTAAACTTTGATTTGAAAAATCGGTATGAAAACTTTATTGGAAATGAATTCTTTCGATAATATTTTTCTTTTTCATTCACTGTAAGTTTTCAGCAAAAGTGATTAAAGTTTTATCGAAACCAGGATTAAAAGAAAGAAAGAAAGAAAGCAAGCAAGAAAGAAAGATACATGATGGATTAGAGAAAGAAGTACAAAAGAAAAAGAAAGAAAAAATCAATGTAAGATAAACGTAAAATAAAAATTAAAGACGGAAAGAAAAAAAATAATAAAATGAATTAATTTTCTTTTCGGTTTTCTTTCTTTAATTCTAATTTTCATTCTTCGTTTTATTCTTTTAGCATTTAAGAATGACAAGATTTAAGAATAAGAAAATTTTGTTCCCGAAATCAAATTTTTATACTTCAGATTGAAATTTCTTTTTCATTCACTGTAAGTTTATATATAAGTTTATATTATATAATATAAAATTATCTTCATTAGATAAAGCGTTTTCAGCTATTATTATTATTATTATTACATTTCGAATTCACTTTCATTTTTTAAATTTCTTATTTGCTGAATCATTGCCAGCAGAGATGTGTTTCCAGCAATCAATAGACAGAACGGGTGAGTAACGGGAAAGTTTTAAAGAAAACAAGAACTACAAGGAAACTTAAACTCACAATCAGAAAATGATCGTTAAAGCTTCCGGAACACATTAATTTGAAAAGATGGTTTGATGAATTTAACCTACAAGACAAAATGAAAGCAAGAGCACGTTACGGGTGAGGTTAAGAACAAATAACATATCTTGCCCAGGTTTAATGAATGAATTGGCAGAAGAGAAAAAACGGTGGTAATGAGCAGCAAAAGATAGGGAATTAAATAAAACCATAATCGCACTAATCCTGAAAAAGTATAATGTATAAAACATGTACTTTCATCATCATTTTTATTAGATAAAACATTGTCAGCCATTATTTTTTAATATTTGACGAGTATTTGCTATCATCTTCATTTTTACTAGATGTAGTAAAACATTATTAATAATTTTTACTTGTATTTACTTTCATTTTCATATATAGTTTTATTACAACTGTTACTAAAGACGTCTGTCTAAGACAGTGAGTAGATAATAGAGGGTCGGAATAAATGTTAAGATCTTCTTAGTGGGTATTGAACCTACTTTTTCTCAGAACATCACATGGATGATTTTGTTCGTTAGAGAAAGTTCTATAAACTTTGCTATTGATGTTTAGCATGTACATTCAAGTATTTTATAAACAAATTGTTTTGAAATTAATCTTTGTAATTAATGAACCACATAACATTATCTATCACAAGATAACATTGTCTATCGCAAGAGAAGACAATTGTAATTGGAGAATTGTGTTGCACCATTCATTTACCTATTGAGAAGCCTACTTACTATCCTAATAAATTATTCGAAATCCTGATTTTATAACTTGTCTCGAACTCTGGCCGCAGATATCGGAGGAAAATACAAAAGTCTTAAAAATTACAATTTAACTGACTACTTAGATACATTTCGTTATAAGTTGCTTTATTAAATTTCTTATTCTTTCAGTTGCTGACCATACTTTCACTTTTACTTTCAGTTTCTCTCTTTCTTTGTTTATCTTTTGGTTATCTCCCTATATATATATATATATATATATATATATATATATCACTAGGCTTATTTATCTCTCTATCATATTCTCTCTCTCTTTTTGCCATGCTTTCTAGCCGCTCTCTTTCTCTCCCTATCTATCTGCATCTCTCTCTCTCTCTGTCTGTCTGTCTGTCTGTCTGTCTCTCTCTCTCTCTCTCTCTCTCTCTCTCTCTTTCTCTCTGTGCATTACATACTTTTTTTCTCTTTCAACCATTACTATATAATGTTTATCGGAAAATATTTGGTTTTATTAGAATTTGTTCATCATTTTACATTTTTTTACTTTCTTGCCAGCGGTTAACTCATTGCAAAAAATCGAGAAGATTGTTGTAAGATTCAAAAACTTGAAAATATATTTGAAATAGAATGATTTTATTTCTATCTTGGAGCAAAACGCCGCTTAGAAGAATTGGAAAGACGTTATTACAAACTAAAAATTCATAGCCATGGGCGAATCTAAAATGAAACATCGTATTCCATGCGAGAAATGTGATTGAAAATAAAGTTTTCAAAGAAACGTGAGACATTTTAGTGTGAGTTATAGAAAAAACTTGCAAAATATGTCAGGCTAAAGAGATAAAGGGGTGTTGCTAGGTCAGTGGTGCTATTTTCTCATCTTAGATAATAGTTCAACACGGGGCTATTGCCAAAAGATTTTCTACGGCTTCAATTACATTGCCTCTTTTTTGTTATTTTTTACTATTGAAGATGTACCAAAATTTGAATGATTGCGATGTAATATATTCAGCAGAATTTTTTCTTTTGCCAAAGAACGTTATATTAGTTTGTTCTAAAGTACACACAAATATTACATGTAGTAGAAATATATTTAAACACTTAATCTACTGACAAGATTTATGTTTACGTGGGTTGATTTATCAGTAGCAAATATTATTTTATCTCTTTCATTTTGCGTTCCAATACAAACATTTGGTGTAATAAAGATTCCAAAATTATTTAACAATATAGAGATGAATTTTAAGTTGATAAATTTATTCGAGAAATCAGCGGAGAATACTCATGTCTTCAGAAAGAATTGCATTAAAATTAACTGACAGACAGAACAAAAAGTAACGTTAATTCAAAACAATAAACTACTTTTATTCAGTTACGAAATCGACCAGATATAATAACTTAACACAGTTCTTTTATCTTCTTTAACAACAAATATATTGTCATCATAACGACACTTCGATGTGCACAATAAGAAAATGTACCAAGAAGCAAAATATATTAAATGTACCACAAAACGTACCAAATTGCCTAATGCCCAGAATACGAAAATTCCAAACAAATTTAACCTCGATACTAAAGTTGCTGTTTTGTTATGTTTTATTTTCTATTGTGTCTCTTCAGCAGGGTTAGCATTGCAACCAGAAGTCAATGTTCGAGATCAAGTACAAAGATCCAATTTCTAATTCTGTTTTATTTTTCGACTAACACGCCCTACCCACTAGAAAGACTAACTTAACAAACTTTTTCTACCTCCAACTTATCCTTGCGACGTACTAAAGTTATTAAATACGAAAACGTCGTTGGCAGAGTCTAGAAAAACTTTCACATTTTCAAATGCTAACACCTGAGAAAATATCCTCCACGCTCGCTTGGAAAATTGGAATCAGTTGGCAGACGTAACACAATCTTCCTAACATTCATTTCCAAAATAGATCAATCAAATAAATCTTGGCACCTCAACTACATTAATTTCAGTGTACTACTAGATTGGCAACTAGGTCTCACCATATTACGGTTAAACTGGTTAGATGTAACCATAAGTTCTATTCTGATAGTTTCTTCTTTCGAAGTTCACGCTTGCGGATGTTTCTTCCTCTTTCTTGCTTCTCTGATAACTGCAATCTTCAAAAATTTAAATGCAATGCCAATCACCAGTTCTGTCTTTTTGAACCCTGTTTTTTTTTTATCCTTTCTCCGTACTAACGTCTTTACTTTTTCTTTCACTCTCTGGGGGTTAAAATGGCGTCCATGTATTAAGCATTAAGTATGTCTGTTACTAAGTGTTATATGTAAATCTTCAAGCTTCTAAAATTCATTATTACTTAAAATAGTTTCATTGATTCCTTATCGACTCATCGGCAAATACTATAAATAAATCGGATACACATGTGTAGATGTATGATGGAAGATGTGATTGCGGCATTCCGTTAAGTCTTTTTGGATAAATCTGTTCGAGCGACTTTCATAGCAAGCAGAAGATAACTTCACGAATTGCAATGAGTAATGAAAATATTGTGACAAATCTAACGATTTTAAATTAACGTAATACTAATAGGTCAAAATCAGAAGAATACTTTTCGATAATGGCTGAATCGTCGGCAATGACACTACTATTTATGCATGGAACAGTGTCTCTGTTTAGGAGGAGTTTGTGCTCTTTGTGGAACATCAAACTGTTGCCCCCAAGTGAGCTCTATAAAACGTCTTAAACCAATGTGTGAGCTTGTGTGCGTGTAATTCAAAATAGTTTATGAAATTTGAGTTATTAGCAGAATGGAAAACGACAAATCGGGTGAATGTATTTTTTTTTTTTTTGCATATTTCACACTGTTGTATGGAACAAACGCTCGAATTTACCAGTTTTGCGGTTTTGTTCTGCTGCCTAATATGTAAAATTTTTGTCATTGGCATCTCAGAATGGTTGATACCGTTATCACATAACTGTCTTTTCTACCGAGACAGTTAAAGCAAAATGTTTAACATTGAAAGCGAACAATAATAACAGGATTCTAAAATAAAACAATATTCGTCAGGCTAGGAAATAAAAAAAGATGTCCACTGTGGAAAATACGATTTCAATTCTACTTTTTTATCTTACTATAAGTAATATCTGATTTCGATTTACCCATAAACAGCGTGCCTAAGACTAAAAATGTCTAATTTCTCTGGAGATTATATATATATATATATATATATATATATATAATGTGTGTGCATGTGTGTGTGTGAGAGAGAGAGAGAGAGAGAGAGAGAAACAGAGAGAGAGAGAGTAATTCAGTCATTCAGCGGCAGAAAGCGATTAGAGAAGCCAGTCATTTGAAAAAATACGTTATGCGTGAGGGAAATAAAAAATAATTCTTTCAAAAGCCCAGATATCTACAAACAAGGAATTTAATACCGCCGCAATTTCTTTTATTTCAGGTTTCGTAGAGATGCTTTGGCCTGAGGCAACAATTGAAGAAGCTTTCAATTAATCCTTCCAAATAAGACAGTGTTCAACTCTTTCTCTATTTGCAATTTGCTGTTAACTCGTGCCAAGAAACTGGCAAAATCTTGGATCATTAAAGCATCTGTCAAGAATCTTCTTAGATAACGGAATATAAGTTTTAATCAAAAAAAGAAAAAAAAAAGAGAAAAATCAGATGCAAATGTAAGTCTCGTTTAACGGGGAATCGAGTTTGAAAAAATCCCTGAACGTCGCAAAAATGACACTTTACTGCTTCGCAATCTGGTGAAATGGAATTGCCATAACCGTACAAAATGATCAATCGAAAGATTAATAACATACGTAAAGATTTCCCCAAATCATTTTTATGAAAATGTATTTTAATATTTCTGCTTTGCTAGAATAAAAACACATGCGCTATTATTTTTAAACTGTCTGTGATATCCTATGTAGGACAAAAACATCAGAACTTTTCTTTAGCAGGAGAATTATAGAGTCGGTAGAAAAAAGGAATAAATAAAAATTATGACGGATACATTCTGATGCAAATTGATTTCGATTCGAGTCTCCATCAAGAACGTTTCAGTTTTTCTCTTGTGTGTTCAGGCACTTAATTGTTAACCAATTTTCTCCTTCGCTAAACATTACAGTTTTCTGAACTACCGAAATACTTCCAGCGACTAGAAAACAAAACTTTGATCTTTACAAATTTGAATATTTTATAGGTTTTAATTAAATTTTGTATTGCTAAATGCGGGCCACACAATCTATATGCCACGCTTTGAAAATCAAGAAAGAAAGATTTATCGGTCGTCAGTGATTAATGCAAATAAAATCTATTATATACGAGTTAATGTGGCTGCGCGCATAGACTTGTGTTTAACAGAAAGTAAGATTTGAGTTGAGTTCAAATTCCATCCGAGAAAATTGAGTTCGCTTTTGCACAAATGCTCTTGGGACAGTATGACCCTCTCTCTTCTCCTCACACTAAGGGATTAATAGTAAAGCAGACTGGGATCTCTATCTTTGGTTGGTAATCAATTCAAAAGAGGAACAACTCTAAATTCAAAATTGGCTGAGTGTAGGGTAAGTGAGCACACCTCGTAGCTAGCGTTGTGCGGCTATGTTCCAACTTTGTGAGCCTGTATCCTGGCGTTGTGCGGCTGTGTCCAAACGTTGTAAGGCTATGACCCAGCACTATGAATCTGTGCCCTAACTTTTATAGCCCGACGTTGTGAGGCTGTGCTCCAGCATTGTGAGGCCTTGCACTTCAAGTGAATGTTTTCAGGACTTACAAATTTAATGCATATGTAAATTCATTATTATGAATTTGACTCGAGAAAAAAGTGATCAATTAATTGGCTTTCTAATCACTGCAATTAAGGCAAAAGTAGAATGTCGTTGTTCTGGAATTTAAGTAAGCGATACTGACGACATAAGGCTTTTCTATATGTAGCTTTTAATCATCTGTAGGAAAGTTAATAATATCGATATTTCAATCGCAAGTCTATTCCAGTGAACTTATAAGTTTTCATTAATATCTTCAATGCTTTTTACCTAATCAAACATGTTGGACTGAAAGTTTATCACTTAAAGAATGTCAAGAAAAATGAAAATATTTCATTCTTGTCGTTATATAATAATAATAATAATAATAATAATAATAATAATAATAATGATAAAAAATGGAACAAAACAACACATTGAAAGAATCCCTGGAAACCCCAGCTTAAGAGATATACAAAAAATTGTCTTATTAAGTACAGCCCACACACTAAGGAAAATTTTATCTATGTAACGCTAGGGATGATAGGGAAGATAGAAAAACATGAAATGGGTCCATAACAACACGCCACGACCTGCCTTAGGTCTCCCCGCAGACTTGGATGGTAGTGAGACCAAAGCAGAAATCGAAATATGATGAAAAATGACATAATAATAATATCTAAGGACATGTGTCGTTCTTATCGTTAATATAGCAAAGCTTGGGTTGGAAATTATTTTGCGAACTCTTTACTTCTTTTTCTATTTACGTGAACTTCATTGATTTTGAATTCTACAAATATTTGTCGTGACTTTTCGGAACGTATATTTTGATTTCTTTTGAAGTGTAAGATAAAGCTAAAAACTAAAATTCGAATTGCAAGGTTGCATAAAGCAGTGGGTTAATATTCTACGAAAATATATGATCAAATAATTTCATTTCAATTTTATCGTCTATTATACTTCCCTATCTATCGTGAATATTTCATCTTTTTGGAAATACAGCAGTTTGAATAATATTTCAAAATAATAATAAGAATCTTTTTTAGGAAAACAGAACATAGTTTTCTTCTTCATCTATTTTTTCGATGGAAACTTTTGTGCAACTTTTATTCCAAAAAAAGAAATCTTAAATAAAATTGTTCAATTATATTTAAACTTTCTGTATTGTAAATGAGTACACCTAGCTAGGCTAACAGCGAGTTAAAATCCGTTCGTTACCTAGTGCCCAACAATTTTGGCCTTGTGATAGACATAGCTAAACTTATTAAAAGTCTATATTGCATGTGTCATTAAACAATTTTCACTACATTTCAATCATGAGTGATCTATACTTTCTTCTTCTATGTGCCATGACCCTTTAAGACGTTCATGATCATTACTCTCCACAATATCCTGTCCTTTGTACCCCTGAGTAAATTTTGATTCTTTTCTATCTCTTCTAAACCCTATTCTGCCATCCATTTACACAAGCTGGCTAGGTAAGTTATGCACTGTTTCTCTTCGTCCCTCTCACCTCCAATATGTCCTGTGAGTGTCAAATTCACTAATCCCTCTTTCTTCATTATATCTCTTTCCGATGTTCAGAATAAGTGTCCTAAGCTTAGTAAATATTGTAAACGGAACAAAACACGTCTAAAATGGCACGGTTGCGATAAATTATGATAAAACTTTGATACATCATGGATACGTAAATCACATGTGCAGCGAAGGAAACTCTTTTACCGTGTTGTAAGAAAAAGCAAAGAATATCAGCGAAAATGAAAAGGGAATGCAATTTTAGACACGCATAAAAAGTACAAAGTTTTAGAGAAATATGTGAAAAGATATGACTACATAAAAAGAAATAGAAATAAGCTTACGAAATCGTTTGATAGGGAGAAAAGGGCTTCAGAAAGCCATGCATACGAAGCTAAAAGAAAATAAGACTGAATTTATATAATTTTTATATTGTGATGATGGATTTGTAATAAAAAAATGTTTGAGTTTCCAGTGAAAGGTGTGAGACTATCGCCTGATAATGACCAAAAGGCGAAACAACAGTAAGCATTAAAGAGACGTGAAAGTAAAAAAGGAAAAAAAAGATCCATGAAGGGCATTTTGATTGTGTGAAAGTAAGAATCCGAAATCCATTCATATTTATGTGGATTCAATTGCTCTATAAATATCTCTCTCACACACTCACACACACACACACACACACATAGACACACACACACACGCACACAGACAGACAGACAGACACACACATACACCCCCCCACACACACACTGACCCGCATAATTATACACACACACACACACATACACATGGATATGTAAAGTTTTTCTTCAGGTACGCACAAGTGAATGCGCACAATTGTTTCTCACACGCACACATACACAATAAAAACATACATTCTTACAAATATTTACTCACACATACATATAAACATAAGAAGCTCATACGCGCATACAAATGTATAGGTAGATACATGCACGCACATATGCACGCAGATAAACACTGACATTGAGAGTGAAGCATAACATTTTTCCCACGCCTTCATACACATGCTCATATATTTAGATAGTTACGAACAGCCGATATAATAATTTGATATATGTGTTCATATTTATATGGTTGTGAGCTATGGGTTTTCCTATGTGTGTCTTTACTTCTGTGTGTGGGGGGGATGCACGCGAGTGTGTGTTCCTTGTACAACTCGCCTCTGCAGAAACTTCTACCCACCCCACTGTTATCTGTGAGCCTATTTACACGTGATAAGAGGCAGAGATACGACGGTTGAAACGTGCGAAAACGAAATGCACACTTCCTCCAGTTGAGAAGAGCTCCCACTTTTTGCACTTGTCTTACTTTGACAGATCATCTCGTCACCACACATACGGCAATTCTTGGAGAATCTCACGTGCCACCTCCTTTATTTCCTTTTTGCTGCTTGTGATCGTGAGATTTGAACATAACGCTCAGTGGCCGACGGAGACGAAGCAAGAAGTGAACGTTAGACTGGTTTTGGATAAAAGTAATAAAACCATTTTGGAAAGTCAAGAAAATATATCTGATAGCAAAGATGAAACAAGCACTTCAGCTGGGTACAGTTTGCGTTAAAACAAGATCTATGATGGGGTCATCATCAATCTTGGAAATATACTTTGTTTTATTAGATCTGCTATTGATAGTGTAGACAAAATTTGAATAAAAGCGAATTGATAACGCAATAACGAAATAGGGAGAGAGAATTTATCGTCTGCATCTGTAATACTAAAAATCGTTTTACTTGTGATTTGTTCGATATTAGATATTATTTTGTTAAACTTTTAAATTACGATCTACACAAATGTTTTCTTTGAGAAAAATTATTAGAAAATATTTCCATATGTTGGCATAAAAATAATA
This sequence comes from Ascarosepion bandense, assembly GCA_037127315.1. Classification (NCBI taxonomy): domain Eukaryota; kingdom Metazoa; phylum Mollusca; class Cephalopoda; order Sepiida; family Sepiidae; genus Ascarosepion; species Ascarosepion bandense. The sequence continues at coordinate 999,413 of JBBBDQ010002126.1, read as the reverse complement.
AAACTAAAATTATTAGAAGACATCGACTAAACTCGCTTTCATTTGACAAAATGTCAAATTAGTAGGGGAATCAATGAAAATCAAACCCAGTATACCAACAAAATAGTTGTGGCACAAGGCGGTAATTATGTAACACCTTGTGAGAGTCGAACTCATTTACCATCATTTACCATCAAAGAAGTTGTGGCCGCTTTATATATATATATATATATATATATATATATATATATATATATATATATATAATAAGACAGACACGATATTCCATGGTTAAACAGAGGTATAGGCCTATTTCAGGCAAACCATCGTCAGCTTCTGTCTTTATTGTACAGAAGATTTTACAATAAAGACGGAAGCTGGCGATGGTTTGCCTGAAATGGGCCATTACTTCCGCTTAATCATGGAATAACGTGTCTGCATTATTTTTTACATATATTTCCTCTATATGTATTATATACATACATATTTTGAGCTCTCCTAGAGAGTTATCTTACCACGTTATGGATAGAATACTCCTTTGGATTCTTCTATATCTGCACTGCATGTTTACATATATATATATATATATATATGTGTGTGTGTGTGTGTGTGTGTGTGTGTGTGTGTGTAAAAATATACTCAGTTATGATCTAAGATTAAGGATGGTTAGATAAAAAGAAAACAAGAAGAAAACTGTATTTAACTCGCCTACGCGTTTCGTCCTGTGATGGACTTTATCAAGGCAAAAGGACGAAATGAGCTTTATTCCAAATTACCTATCTATAAACAAACTGTTCGCAACTATAAAAAATGCCCACAAATCATTCAAAAAAGATTAACAGAATATTTTAGTTTTAGAACTTCTTCATGTGTAGTGCAATGTCACGAGATGTAAAATGAAGGGAATTCAACCGTTTTCCTTGGACTTGTTATTATGTATGTTAGTCTGTTTCAGTATCGATTCCATAAGGAAAGGTGAGATTGGGAAAAAAACCGGGGCTCAAATTGACATTTTGGTAGTACTGGACCACGGCGCTCTGGAGAACATTTTCCTTTTGTCTTTTTTTTATTTAACTATATATATATATATAGTAGTCATCCGCAGACAGATCTGTTTCGCTGTATCACAGCTCCTCGGTACGGTTAGATTCCGATTGCTTTTTAACCCAGGATTGAAACCCGACCGAATTGGCGTCAGTAATATGGTTATGTGAATAAATAAATATACATGTGGGGGTAGACACATGTATGATAATATTATTCAGGTGTGAATAAAACAGTGCTCAATGTAGTATGAATAGAGCTATTATAAGTAAACATATAGTCATACGTCGATGGCACGACAAAATCTATTAAACGCTCAGTTTGTAATATGCACCTGATGACAATCTTTTACTTATAATAGATAGATAGATAGATAGATAGATAGATAGATAGATAGATAGATAGATAGATAGATAGATCCGGTGTGCTTTACCCCTCGACCACGGAAAATGATGCCCTAAGCAAGATTCTACTTTTTCTTCACCCGGATTACTTTCTACGAAGCTTAATACCTGCTTAGTTTCGTATCTGAAACATTACCAAAGCAATTTCTAAAAAGAATAATGGATTTTTTAAAAATTTGTTATTACTTCAAACGTTATTATACTGAATACTTTGTATGTGAAATAGACGCCCTAAATGTATACATGTTTTTCATATATCGAAAGTAATATTGAAATTAAAAATCATAAAACATATTACTATTGAAGAAATAAAAATTTCGAAATAAAAATAAATTCATTAATTCTGTAGAATCTACTTACATTTCTGATACGAAACTAAGCAGATATGAAGCTTTGAAAATATTAAGTGTGGAAGGGATGTGATTCACGAGGGTTTGTTTCAAGTCATGGAGTTCTTAGAAGAAAAGCGGGTGAAAAGATAAATTCTCTTAGCCTCTGGTAAGGAAATTTTTGATAACACCAATTTTATATCTAAGATAAGAATTTTTACTAATAGGTTTTTATATAGTGAAGTAGTGAAAGTATGATTACAAGACTCCACTTGAACATCCAAGTATGGGAGTTTATTTATTTATTTATTTATTTATTTATGTTTTTGTCTAAGCTCATATGTGAAATTGAGGCCGAAATTTTTTACGCGTGTAGTTTTAAGATTAAGGATTTTTTTAAAATTCTCAGCTAAAATGAAAATATCGACTACACAGCGGTCATATATTTTCGGTTTGGTAACTTTTTTAAAAAAACCGTGTTTTCTAAAAAGTTAAAAGAAGCACGAACCGAGATGGTTCTCCATAATTACTCCGTTAGTTTGTGTGTAAATCCTCGTGAACAATGTCTTCCCTATCATCCTATTGACTACCATGTTAGACTTTTTCTTTCAAACGTGACCAATAACAACAAGAAATACACGAAAAAAAAAACAATAACATTAACATTTTCTAAAAACAACAAATGCATAGCAATTATAAACAGGAAAAATCTTCACTTCAAAACATCATCCGAAAATACGCAACCCCCGTTGACTTAAACAAAATAATCCAAAATTTAAAACTGCTAACCTCATCGTCCAAAATAATAATTCACCTGCAAGATCTAAACTCCAGTGAACCAATATCATTTACGAATTTACATTTCCTTTGAAGAACTGTGTTCTTGATCAATCCAAATTCGTAAATAATTACATTAGACACCACCACGACGCGATTGATGAGAAGATTAACTTTGCACCTCTCAGACCAGAATTCAATTCAATCTCATTTAAACGCATACGAAGATCTACCAAACTCTATCCGCAACATACTTGTTGATAACATAAATATCAGAGCATCTTTCATATTCAAAAAACTAAAAATAATGGAAGAACAATTAAATAAAAGAAGAACAATTAAACACTTAATTATATTAACTATGATTACCGGCAACAACAAGTTTACAAACACACGCATGACTCTACGCACACGTGAAAAAAACTTAATCATAGTACATTGTCTCGCTTTTAATGAGACCTGAATAAAAGAGAGATTGCTATCAAAATACAATATATATATATATATATATAATAATAATAAAACCGACTCTGTACGTATTCTAATCTTAAAATGTTACACAAGAAACTTTTAAAGACTATGAATAACCAGCAGAATCTAACTCCGTTATCGTCCTCGGCTATAGAGCTTTGGACAAAGAGGGGAAAAAAAAAGAAAACTGCGTAGGACCGACAATGCATACGGTTCTTCACAGTAAAGAAAAAAACCCTCGAACGGAACGAACCACCAGGAAAGAAAAGTGCTCGATACTAAACTAACCAAAAAGTGTTAACAAAAAGGCAGTTACGCAGAGCAAAAACACACGAAAAAAATCGCATATTTTTTCGTATATATATATATATATATATATATATATATATAAGCGTGTGTGTTTAACTTAGGCACAAAGTAAAAAATAGGTAGATTCAGTAATAATCGAACTCATTATTAACAAGAGCATGCGAGTCAGGCTTAATAACAATTACACCATGATAAAGTGTCCTATGTCTACGTGTCTAAAGATGCTAGAAGAATGATACAAAAATAAGTACCTGACTCTGCCTGCTATGCTCAGTCATTAAAAGAACCAGATGAGACCAAAAATGTAGTGTTACTGCCATATCTGGAGTGAAGCCGAAGCGTTTCGATGAGTTGGAATGGTTAGCAAGGCTGAATAGTGAACTCAACCCTCACCGGGTGCCTATACTTTGGATATTGTGGCACATTTAAGTATCGCTTAGTAAATAGCTATATGGGCTGGAGTCGCCTAATACTCGCTTTACAGTTTGGGATTCAAGTGTTTACGCGGCCTCCTAGTTAATCTATTATTTTGTCCTCGTAAAACCACCTTCTCACAGACGGAACATCGCTAGCTTCTCGCTACTCTATCGCTAGTTTCATGGTAAATATTCACACGAGCTACGTTATTTGTTCCCATCAGTACATAACTTCAAAGCTTGGACCGGCCATGTCACGTACATAGGATCGACTCCGCTTTGTATTTCATGAGTAAGGAGGAAGCTCCACTTCTTTCCAAGAACTATGACTTTGCAGAACAGACAGGTGGTTTACCCCATCGCCACGATCTTAGCATTTTCAAGTCCAGCGTTAACCGTTATCTATCCAACCTATTCTCATAATATGGATTCTTACTTCTCCCTTGCGCCATTACAACAGTTTCATTCAGTAATCAGCTACCTTGAGTGACTCTTGGGCCTTATATTGGCTGAAAAATAATATATAAAAACTTTTTTACTATGTAAAAAACTACTTTCACGTTTTCTGCTCGGGTGAACTTAGCTCCCTGGTGACCCCTCTGGATGAATTTACTCGAGCTACTTAACTAGCAACTAGGTCGCACCCTTTTACAGTGAAAGCAATCAAGTGTAACAGCAACTTCTACTCTAACAGCTTCTTTTCTCGCACTTCCCGCCTGTGGAATTCCCTTCCGTATACTTGCTTCCCTGACAGCTACAATCTCCAATAATTTAAATACAATGTCAATTGCAATCTCTTATTTTCTTGACTTGCATCTTTTTCCCGCAACCCTTGTATCCTGTTCTTTTTCCCTTTCCACTCTACTCTCATGCATCTCTCTTCACACCAGTGTTCTCATCCCTTTTTTACCCATCCTGACACCCCCTGTAACCTGTTCCTATTTCTCATCACTCATCTCTTATGTAACCCCCTGCGCACCAGTGGCAGTACTACCTCGCTTCGGATGAAAAGATTATAAAAATAATGCCTTGACACAACGCCATTGCTATGGGGCACCCATTGAAGACCTGAATTCTGCGAGATTTTTGCTATTCCAACAACAAATATATGTTCTGTATATATATATATATATATATATATATATATATAAATATCTTTTCTCTCTTTTCTTTATCAAAATCATTTGTACAAATACCAAACCGCGTAATCAGACTGTCACATGCGCGCTCACCTCGTAAGTGAATAAAATATAATGTATTTTTTATCGATAAAATCTTTCTTATCTTGTTCATCTAACTCAACAGAATCACATTGTTTGATTTTGGAAATAATGGAATGAAAATTGTTCCGTCTATCTGTTGTCTGATTTGACAAATTTCACTTTGAAAGAAAAAACGTGATTTTGCACGTTGCTTTGAAGCAGTCTTTTAAAAAGAACATTACAAAAAAGAATGAGTTGAAATATCACTTGATCTATTATAATTATTATTATTTGAATATATTCGAATTACATCGTTTGATCTATTTCATTGTTTTCTGTACAATTAAAAGCAAATGACGTGTCATGTTCATATCTTGATATTTTAACCTAAAATCATTTCTGTTTGGTTAAATATATTCAGTAAATGTATATTTAAGCCGTCAAATAGATGATCATTATAAATTTCATTGCAAAACTGGAGAAGATAACATTAATGATAATAATAAAAATAATAATGACTTTTTGTCATTTCACTCCAAGCAAGGCAATAATTCCACTATGATGCAAGGGGGTCACAGAGTGTGAAAGAATATGGGAAAAAGAAAAACATCATTAAGGAGTGAGAACAATGAAAGAAATTTAAATTTTTTAAGATTAAACTTGACTGGAAGGCAAGGAGAAAGTGAGTTCAATAAGTGAGAAGGGCAACAGAAAAAATATTAGAATAAATTACGGCCAATCATGTCTCTTTCGATTCATGACTAACTAGGCAGAAAGTGTTCGCGTCGTAGGTTGCAGTTCCTTTCTGCGATAGAATAGTTGCCAACCAAGCCTTAAGGACCCAATCTGTACTGCTTTTCATTAATATTTTTCACAAGCAACTTTCCTTGCACAATGATGAGGTTAGTATCAGCAATGACAATGAAAAGCAAAAGATGTTCTGTTAGACGATTAAAAGTAAAGTAAAGTTTTGGAGGCGTCAAATTTAACAAGCCATTTCTTTTGTCTATATTTCTGAGATGAGGTAGTACTTACAGTATTTAAAGTATTCGGACTATTGTCCTCATATTCGTTGCCATTTGTAAGACGTTTCGGCCGGTGTACGCGCCTGTCCTCTGCTAGGAATTTCGAACCGAACCCTTGATTACAATCACTGGGGTATATCATCCCCATTTCCTTTCGTAGTAATGCTTCGATTGGAAGGACAAATAGCCCAGTGGATATAGACGTTGCTTAGTTCCTGTAACTTGACGCAAAGTGTTGTGAATTCAGTACCAGGCTGCAGCAGTGATGAACAAGTAACTTGCAGGGTTAGAGGGAGATAACTCATAACTTTCAATCGAGACATTACTACGCAAGGAATGAGTATGATATATCCCAGTAATTGCAATAAAGGATTCGTCTCGAAATTCCTAGTACCTGAAGAAAACCGGAGCGTACAACCACCGAAACGTCGTACAAATGGCAACAAAGATGAGGACAATAGTCCGAATAATGTAAATACTGTAAGCCATTTCTTGTTCTACTTAACAACAGATTGTAAATCATTTTTTAAGATCAGCTGCCAATTTGATTTTATCGAGCCCATCAAAGTGACCATTGACAGGAGTAAATAGTAGTGTCATCAGCAAAGATACAGAGTTGAGAATTGATGACATTAGAAATGTTCATAGGTCATAGAATGGAGCCCTTTGGAACACCGGCATTACATTCGAAATGAATGGCCTTTCAAGAAATAAATAATATAAAATTGTAAAATTGAAGATGTCATGAAATTCTGACCTTAAGTCTCTGATTGGTACCGGGAAGGAAATGTGTAGTATACACCAGAAACACAATGAAAGATGGTGAAATAGTTGTGAACAATGGGTGAGAACAAATGGGAACCAGAATCTTTGATTGACAAGTGGCAAAACCGTGGGACACGAATTTTATGGTGGGCTTATGTTAACTGGTGCACCAGTATGATGAACAAAGAGATGAAAATTTCGAGAATGTATTGAGAATTTCCAGATCACAGCAATGACAAACTCCATGAAAATATTGAGTAAAATGTTAAGAATTTGAGGAGATTTGCTTCAAACTTCTTGTATGAAGATGCAAGCAATTGAAATAATAATAATAATAATAATAATAATAATAATAATAATAATAATAATAATAATGACCACTTTGTGTTTTTCTGTCCAATTTTGGCACTGAAGATCTAGGAATAACGAATGATAAGGTTGGTCAATATATTCATTGTTAAATATGTCAACGTCCCACCTACCGAAAAATGGTAGTAACTAAAACCAGATAGCCACAAGGTTGTTACTTTTTGGAACCTTACCATTTCTACTGACAAACAAAAGTTAATAGATGTGGTATTTTGAGTAAAGATTACAAACAAAAAACGAGAATGATCATTTATCAGGTGAAATTCAATAAAAATGTGTTTAAATATAGAATATATTACATTTGGTCTGGTAAAGCAAGAAGAAATTGAAAGATTTCAAAGTGAGGAGGATATACAAGCTTTGAAAATCAGCATTTAAAATTCTAAGCTTTACTGTATTCGACGAAGAAATGGATCAGAAGAGAATTCTTATACTTGATAAATAGTTCAGATATTCGGAATATTTGTTTTACATTAAGACCATTAAGAGAAAGATGTTCTAGATCGTGATGTGATGCTGATCTTGAAAACTCTACCTACTTTTACTCAGTTTAATTCTTTTTGAATATCGCATTTGTGTCCTTATCTGTGGCTAATACTTTTACATAAGGCTACATTTCTCATTGTACTTACGATATTTTGCGGTTCACCTAAGATTAATCAATTCTTTGTCCTTGTAAATATTTATTTAAATACGTTTGCTTGCATGAAAAAGACGACAATTCTTTTAAATTTCTAAAATTATGATTGTGTATCTAACATACCCCTGCATCTATTTTTCTTTATTCGTTTAAATAATCAATAAGCTTCCTTGTCAAACAAAGATATTTATCTGTGAATAACACGAACATATTTTTTAATAAATTTTTTAACAAATTTTAACTCTGATGCCTACAAATTATAGAATCACACGACTAAGACTTAACAGTATTAAATTTTCTTAAAAACGTATTGTTTACTTATTTTAGACTCAGATGCCTGTAGCAGATACAAATGAAATAACAATTTGGGCCATTACTCATATGTGGATGACTCTCGGGTCTCTGATTAAAAATTGCAATATTAAATGACTTATCCGGGTTAACTTTCTCTTTCAGCTTCTGCCTTGCTGACCTGACATTTAAATACGATAATTATCCTGTTTTGCGATAACGATTCAGTATTTTGGTCACTGGAGTTTGCGTAATTGCAGAAACAACGGTAAAGAACTTAGAACTCAATTCGAATAATATTCAACAGAAAAGAACTTGCAGAAGCTGAAATCTCATTCAGTGAAATATTTTTTGAGATCAAATCAAATCTTTGGGAACTGGGCCCTATGATCTTGTCTATACAAAACAATAGCTTATTTTTCATTGAAATACGAAGTCAAAATTTACCCGACATATTAACCTTTACACAACATCTTCAATCCTACAAGCCGCATCGGCGAATTTATGCACCCAAAATTTATCAAGGTATAAACATTTGTTATTATTTTCCCAACAAGAAGGTAATTTTTAAAATGTTGTAGACTGTAGATATCACCTTAGAGCATAAATATTCAATTAAACTGAAGAGGAGTCGAGTGTAAATGAACGTAGACAAATCCCAAACTATGAAGTTTGTGGTATAATGCGCAGGGTCTTTTAAAGAAAAATTGGTAGATATTGCGTATCATATAGTGGGAAATATGGCATCATCATCCGTAAAATTTATCAACATTGATTTGAAATCGTTTTGACCTTATTTATTAAATAGTTATTAAGAAACTAAAGAACAGTTGTCATATAATTACATCAAAGTGTATTCTCTGTTCTTTATTATCAAACTTATTATCAATATCCGTCTCGCTGGGTCAATGCCTTGAATCAAAATGTAATATGTGACTTCAGACGGACAAATTTTTTAATTGAGTTTTTGTTTACAGAGTGCAACACTTCGAGCAGAGAGCAACTAAAACATATTGAGAAGTTCTCGCTCCTAGAAAACAGCTGATCGCAGCAGTACCTCCTTCATTCGACTTAAAATGGGAAATTTGTACTAATACTCATGCCATCGCAACCGATGGTTGCGAGTGTTGGATTATTTTGGGACATGGCCCGGGTGCACATGCTCGGGTTATCCATATTAAACAGTGAGCTTATGTCACATTCTGATTGCGTGAGGTAGCAAGTAAATACAAAGTAAAATACCTGCTTCCTTCCTGAAAAGTATTACGGACAGAACAACGAAGAAACAAAACAACTGTCCCACTGATCATTACACAAACAGTTCAAAGATTTTACAAACATCAAGAAGCATTAAGTATAACGCAATGCTTAGAAAATTTAAATTCAAAAATTATAATTTCAAGGAATGTTTTAATTTAGAAAGTAAAATAATGCATGAAATATACTACAAAAAGAAACATTTCAAAAATATCGGAATATCTTGTTTTTTAGAAGTCAAAAATCTAAAGTACAACCCGCTAAAAAGACTTAAAAATGAAATAAAATAATGTTAAACACTTTACTAGTAATTTACCAGTGCGTTATATGCGAAGGTTGACTTTTAGGTGCCAGTCGAGGTGAGCAAGCCTCGTGTTAACGTAACCTTTTAATTTCTAGCTACTAAAACTAAGAACAAATTGTTAATCACTACCTGACAAACAAGTTCATTCACATGGACACAGAAATGAAAGGTCAGAAAAGGCCACACTTTTTATAATGTAGATAAATATCTACTTGTTTTAATTCTGTAAAGCTATAAATATAAAGCACCCAATAAGTGGGGATCTAGATCATACTAGTAACTTACTGAACGTAAACTTAGGAGGTGAGGATAGTGTAATGGTTAACAAGTGTTGTCTTGAGGTAGAATCCAGTCTAAGAGAAAGAAAATTCTAAATTCAAAATCAGTCTGAAAGGAAATGTCATATCCCAGGCTATCTTGTCCTAGACACACCACTACAACTAAGGCTTCAGTACATATATATATATATTTAATCATATCACCCCAAGCAAGGCGATAACGCCACTGATGCGCAGGGGGCTACGTAAGAGTAAAAAGATTGGAAAAAGAGAAAGCCGGAAACCACATCCTAACCAGGGAACAAGGGATGAGCCTCTTCACCTGTTCAATAAACGTGGGTGGAGTGTGAACCTGGCAATAGTTTAGTCTATCTACTCCAATTGAAAAAAATAAAGAAAAGAGTGAAAAGATTGGAAAAGAGAAAACTGGAAACCGCATCCTAAACAGGAAACAAGGGATGAGCCTCTTCACCTGTTCAATAGACGTATGATGCTCGTACGACACTAATGGGCTACATGACATGTAATGTAATGCGAACTTAGTTTGACACAAGGGCTCAGTGGGAGACATCCGTCAAAATCAAATGCACGTCAACCTTTCCAACATACACATGGCTTTGATAGCAACTGAACACGCATGCACACTTGGCAGAATGCAGAAAGCGTGTAAAATGGTAGGTTCGAAATATTTGAATCGGCAAAAAAGAACAGCAACATTTTCTGTTAATTAATCACGATCTCCTATCACTTTCATAACTCTTGCCATTTTTTATCAATTGACCTGTTTATTAGGCTAATTTGTTAATTTTCATTTACCCTTTCGTTACCTTCCGAATAGGTGCACGTGTGTGTTTGTTTTTTGCTTTTTTTTTTTTTGAAAAATCATTTGCTCCAACCAACCCGTCCTCCATTTTTATTCGTTGTTTTTTATCTATTATAAAGAGAGAAAAATAATTATTTTAAGTGTCCAATCAGAAACATTTGCAAGAGAAGCCCACACCAATCTTGTTAAGGCTAACATGTTCAATAAATCAATTTAATCATTTTGAAATCTGAAATTCTTTTATTATTCTTATTCAACAAAATGCTCAGTTGAGATTTTTACATTTTAAGTCACTAGTATGTAAGGTTTCTCTAATAAGCAAGTAGCTCTTTACCTAGCATTCTCTCTCCCTCCCTCCCTCTCTCTCTCTCTCTCCCTCTTTCTCAGACTCGCTCTCCCTCTCTTACTCTGAGATTCATCCATTTTTAGCCTTTGCTTCTCTGATTCGATTTTTACTTTACACTGTTTCTCTTTTTAACACCGAGACATTTTTCCTGCGATTTTCTTTCTTTCTGCGTTTCCCCCTCTTCCTTCTTCCTCTCTCCCACTCTCTTGCTCTCTATCTCACTCTCGCTCTCTCCATCTGTGCTTTTTGTCTCTCTCTGATTCTGTCTGTCGCTCAGACTATAGCCCACCATAGGAGGTTATAGGATGAAACAACTTTTCTTCTCAATTGATAAAAAGAAGGGATAATATATATATATATATAAATTAGGGAAAATTTTCAAAATTCAAAGGTGTCGGATGTACATTTCGACATAGGATCTCTAATAGAGATTCTACGTCACGTCAGCGACATTGTTTTTTTTTTCAAAATGGCGAAGGCCCTGGGCTAGAGTGTTGAGAGGTTTTTGGTTAACAACGGTCATAAAGTAGAATAGTACAGAGCTGGTAGTCGTGGGGTTACAGGGTGTTGAAACGATATATTTAGAAAGGGGAGGAAAAGGAGTTCATATTTTATAAAGACAGACAACTAAATGAGTTAAATTACTTTTTTAAGGTTAAGATTTTGGGCTGTTTGAAGAGGTGTATTTAGGCGAGAAGGAATGGGTTTCAATATAAGATTTTAAAAATTTTTATTTAAGTATATTTGATTAAATCTTTTAGGTAGAAGCGAGCTAAATGCCAATTACAGGAAGTTATTAGTTTAAAAATTATTAGAGAAAAAATATTAGAAAAACATATATACATATACATATATGTGTTAACCAAGGAAAAAGGGTTTAGTAAAAGAATCCATATTTTCTAAAGATAGACAATTAAATGAGCTTGGGATAGGAAGGTAGGGGGGTTAAAATACTTTTTAAGGTTAACGTTAGGGTAAAATTAAGATTAAAACTTAAATTGAATCCTTTTAATTTATATACTAACATCTAGTCAACCGGGATTTAAATTCTAAATTTAAGTATTCGAAAAATTTGCCTTGTGGCGGCACTTACTGATGAATTCCCTCCTAAGATTCAGTAGCCGGTGTTGGTGGGGGTATTTTAATATTGAAATTTTTTCCAGTAAACATAGACAGCACCTATCACGAAAATTTATATATATATATATATATATATATATATATATATATATATAAGTGAACGTTGGGATTGAGATCAACACCCAGATGCGACAGTCTGTTTCCTGCTTAACCGCAACCGTCAATGTTGACCTCAATGTCCACCTGTATATCTATATACACTCTATTCTTGATATTGTTTACTTTAACTCAAAATATAACATACCTTAAAACTACTTTTTTATCAGACTGACAGACACACACGCACACATATGTATATTTCGTTAAAGACGACTGAGAATCTTTTCGATTTAATTTTTCTTGTGTTCATATATACACTTATCTTGCAGCATATATGTATAGTCGAGTTAAAACACAACAGACACAGCCTGAAGATTGTGGTGACTCATGAAACAGACTGTCGCCGCTCGGCGTTGAACTCACTTTTATATTTATATAGACTCTAGGCCTGATACCAGCACTTTTACCTATAACTATAGCATAGGTTATAACTATATATCAAGGCGAAAATAAGAAACGTTTATAAATTTAACATATTTCGCTTTTATCTAAACTACTTCAGAAGTGTTTGGAAATGAGATATTAATGAGAGTATTTCACAACTCAGTCTTATAACGCATTTTAATTTTTTTTCTGATGAAGTTGAAATAAAAACGAAACATATTAATATATAAACGTTTCCTGTTTGTGCTTATTCTATGATTTTGTCTGATTTCATTCATGTTTGATCACAATTCATATATATATATATATATATATATATATATATATATATATATATAACAGCAATCATTCCAGGAGAAGATTGGAAAATAATCTCAGTGAAGCCTAATAATATCAGGTCAAATATTAAAATGAAAATATCATCTAGATAGCGGATATATGTTGTAGGTTTGGTATATTTTTAAACTGTTTTCTACGTGGGGCATATAAAATTTTTAAAAAAGCATAAACCAAGAGAGTTTTCCATATTTACTCCGTTAGTTAGTGTGTAAATATGGCCTTCATGTTCGTAAAAAAAGACCCTGGGTGGTGCATGTGAGCAAGAGATTTTTTAGACTGTTAGAGGATTGATAGCTGATGGGGATGTATGTTTATACGGAGTTAATGATTATGTCGACAGGCACGTTAGTAAATAAGTTTTCAACATCGAGGGACGTGAAAGTGCCTTGGTTTGGGAGAGTGGACTTTAGAATTTGAAGGAATTCGTGGGTTGAATTGATGCTGTAATTGGTTGATAGATTTTGGGTGAGTGTATCATTCAGGAGTTTAGACAGTTGGTATATGGGTGTAGGGATCTAAGAGATTATAGGTCGGAAGGAATATCCGGGTTTGTGGATTTTAACGTAACCATATCCGGGTTCGAAATCAACTAAAAGTGTAACCGAAAGCGAAAAGGTAAAGAAATCATTTGGACAATCTTTATATAATTTATGTCTTCAAAAGAAAAAAATCATAAAATCACATGAAAATCTGTATAAAAAAATTAACCGTCACTTCTTGTATGTCATTTTTAATGAAGCCTGCAAAAAAAAAAAAAGAGATTGCTGCCCAAATATACAATATATATATATATCGTATCACCCCGAGCAAGGCGGTAACGCCACCGATGTGCAGGGGGCTACGTAATAGTGAAAAGATTGGAAAAGAGAAAGCCGGAAACTACATCCTGAACAGGGAACAAGGGATGAGCCTCTTAACCTGTTCAATAGACGTGGGTGGAGTGTGAACCGGGCGATAGATAGATCTATCTACTCCAATTGAAAAAAAAAAAAAGAAACCAAAGTGAGAAGATTAGAAAAGAGAAAGCCGGAAACCACATCCTAAACAGGAACAAGGGATGAGCCTCTTAACCTGTTCAATAGACGTGGGTGGAGTGTGAACCGGGCGATAGATAGATAGATCTACCTACGCCAATTGATATATAGTTTTTGGTCATAATAAAATTAGACCAGTAAAGAGCTGTATTAAAAAGTGTTCAATACAATTATATTGTAGAACTTTTGAATATTTTTCTTTTAAATATTTTTCAATCCAAATTATATATATATATATATGCACAAGCATAAACAGCAAGAAATCATATATAGCCTTCACGGTGATTCTATGCATTAAAGAAGGTTTATACACTCTCAGCACACACACACACACACACACACACACACACACACACACACACACACACACACAGGGTTAATGTCAGGTCGGGATGATAATGGCTATACCTGCGTGTACTTCTCCCCAGTGACAGCAATTGATATACAAGCTTAGTTAAGAAACCAGGAACTAAATGCTTTTTTCAAATTACGATGGTACTTTGTAAGCTTGACGAAACGGAACTGAACTGTTTAACTATTTGCCTTTCTCTCTCTCTCTCTCACTATATATATATAGTGAGATATATATATATGTGTGTGTGTGTGTGTGTGTGCGTGCGTGTGTGTGTATGTGTGTGTATATATATATATATATATATATATATATACGCACACACATACACACAGTAAGGGAAAGTAACAGAGAGACAGACAGACCGACCGGCTTTAGTGGGCACGACACAAATCTTTCTCTCCCACTCAGCTGTTTTTGGGTGTGTTTTTTCTTGTCTGTCTCTTTCCGTTGCTTTATCACAGACGTCTTCGCACACACCTGCGATCAAGTTTGACGTGCAAAACATACAAGAATGAAAAACCGTAATGCGATAACAAAGGTGTTCTGATTGAATTGTCGTTTGTTTTAAAACCAACAAGTTTGCTTTAAACCTTATATTTAGGATTGATTCTGATAAGATCACGTGACGTCTCAACAAAAGTAAAAACAAAAAGTGTGTGGGGACGGGTTCAGCGGCGGCCGACGGTTGGTATCAGTTGTATAGATTATAATGAAATCGGTTCGCCTTTGGAATCTAAAAGAAAAATCCTAATCGAATATCCGGCTTCCCTAAGCATTGTAGGAGCAAAATCACTTGCTCTCCGTAATAGATTGCTGTTTCAGATAACTCTCAGGTAGTCTTTAAAACACAACTGCAGTTACTTCGACAGACACTTTTGAGATAAAACAGTGAAACAATATAGAGAAGAGCTGTGATTAGTTTGTGATAGACAATCTATACAAGAGAATAAAACATGGCAGGTGAGAAATTTCTGTTGTTGGCACAATCTACATGAAAAATGACTGTTAACATCAAACGGTACACAATAACTTTTCTCCCGAGAAAATAAATAGTGATACGAACTATTATTTAAAAAAGAGAGATTTTACAAGTTAATCCTAGGGAGGATTTTATATTTTTCAGGTCTTGATTGAACACACACTCAAACACACAATTATTTCGAATGTTATTATAGTAGACACTTCTTGTTTGAAACATATGCATCATTTATCTTATTAAAAAGTGTGTATTACGTCTATTGTACTGCGCATTCGTCAACTTATAGGAAATAAAATATGTTTACAGTCGGTATCGAACTTGCTGGCGACTTTGTAGGGAGAAATGAGCATGTTTACCGCCCTGCCATAGATGACAAAAAGAAAGGCCTTTTTTTATCCTATTTAAAGAAAAGCACAACCACTGTACATGCGCTCGCGTGTTTGGGTGTGAAGACCAAATCCTTTTCGCATAAACATTGACATGCTATGTGTAAATGGTTTATTCTTCTTTTATGTGCAAATGATCATGGCTTTCCACATCTCCCGATCCGTGGTGACTCTTAGCAAGCTTTCTCTTTTTGCACTATGCAACTCTCGTTCCGTCATCCACCTAATCAGGTCCTTCAAATATGTTATCCACTGGTTTTCCTCTTTCTCTTTTTCCCTCTATCTGGCCTGTTAGTGTCAGGTTCTCCAAGTCCTCCTTCTTCATCGCATGTCCCAGGAACATCAGCTGTCTCTTCCTGATGCTCGGTATTAATTTCCTTTTCGTTTTCATCCTTTCCAAAACCCCATCATGCTCAATCCATGATATTCACAGCATCCTTCTGTAGAACCACATTTCAGCTGTTACAAGTTTTTCCTTCATCTTGATGATATTGTCCAGCATTCACTGCCATATTGAAGAACCGACATCACATAGCAATCCAGTACTCTCTTCTTTGTTTCTAGCGATATTGTCCTGTTTCTTAATACTTTACTCAACTTCTGGAATGCTTCCTTTGGCATGTCAATTCGCCTTCGGATCTCTGATAGAGTAAGTTGATAAACATTACTAATGAAGGGAGACTAAAGGAATAAATATTACTTATGCAGGGAGAGCAAGTGATAAAAGGAAAACTAATGGGATGAACATTACTTGTGAAAGGAAAGAAGGGGGCAAACATGATTATATTATAGCTGAAAAAGATAGAAAATTGTGGAGAGTCATAATCGTCTGCATTTTGAGTGTGCACGGCTCTTCAAAAATGTCATTTGCAGGCGACACTCACTTATCCATTCGTACTTATTGATATTTCAATGAATTATTATTAAAGGAAAACATGTACTCTCCGACAGGATTTTAATCTTCGTCCCTGTAACGATGGTTTCTCTCTGCTCAGAGGGACAAAGGTTAGAATTCTCTCGAGAAGTGTGTTTCATCCAATTTCATTGTCTCTCTATCTCTCCTCTGATCTTTTGGATTTTAACAGTGGCTTAATTTCCATTTAGCAACATAAATGCATTACAAATCCAGGCTATATCTGTCCATGCCACATTACAATCAAATAGGTATCGCTCATAACAATAATAATTCAGAAGCAGGCATATATAAAATAAATTGCCAAAACTGTTCCTCGCAATGCACTGGGGAAACACGCTGAAATTAAAAAATGTAAAAGAATATATATATATATATATATATATATATATATATATATAATCCGAAATTACACCACACACACACACACACACACACACATACATACATACATATATATATATATATATATATATATATATATATATCTTCGGTGAAATTTCGGTGGCCGTGTGTATAAATTTAAAAAGAATAAGCGTACAGAAATACGGTTTGCCCTTACAGATTAATGAGGCCTATATGCATGAAACCTGAGTAGCGAGTGGCGAATATTTCACTCAGTTGCTACTGTATACTCCGCATTTATATAACACACTAAAATTCTCTTATTCCATGCGCCGATAGCTTAGGGAGTAGGCACTTTGACTGACACCAAATCGGTCGAGATTCGATCCTGGCTGGAAGCAAGTGGATGTCTAGCCACACTGATGAGCTGTGATACAGTGAAACAAGCTTTTATGTGGATGATTAATATATATATATATATATATATATATATATATATATATATATAATTCCGAGTCATTATTCACTGCACAAGCCGAACATCTGAGCCTATTGCACTTGCTATTCCGAAGGGGTTATCCATCCATTTACTGACCTGGATCGAACTTGATGAATTTGATCGATAGTGATATGGCCGTAAGCAAATTTGAAATGACTATATTAAAGAAGCAAGTATTCCCCCAAACATGTTTTATTGAATTTATCCGGCCAGGTCTGTCTTTTTCATTTTTTTCTTCTTATTTTGTATTTTCCAATTTTTGAATAAGTTGCAGTTCATCAGGATCGAGACTGTGGACAAACTATCCAAATATGAAGTTTATTTATATTGCTCGAACTTGTTTTGTTCAGGTAATTTTGACTTACTATCTCACTAATTATCAGAAAAGTGATGTTGTCAATATGATAGGAAATATTTAATTGACTACATACTGCTATTTAATAAGGAGCTGAACGTTTTGAATTCGTCCAAATTATGTGTAACGAGTAAATGTCAGTTATTTTATACACATTTTCAATATCAATAATTAAAAAAATACAACAACGGTAGAGTTTTACATTGGTCACACATGCACCACAATATCTCATAGAGTGACTTGCCATTTGTCAAAACTTACTGCAATTCAACATGGAACAAATATCTGTGGATACTAAGAAAATATTATACAGTACCCAATGCAATGAAAAACTCAAAATCCTATAAGCTATTATTATACAAAATAAACAACTTCCATTAAATAACATATGTTTCATCACAGGAGACGGTATCTTGAAGTGTGTATGAAATATTAAATATGCAAAAGAAACGATTAATAATTGATGGTTTCTTTCTGATGCGGTCTTGTTCGCTTTAACTGTTGCACAAGACATCGCTTTGAACTGATTGAAAACTTTTAGTTCTCTAGGAAATAGCAGAATAGAATCTGGCCAGCCACAGTGGCAGCACATGGTTCTTCATAATAACTAAGATTGTTGAAACTACTTGAACAAAAACAACAGAACAAATAAACTTCGGACAGTTTATCCACAATTTCAATTTCATTCCTGATAAATAACATTTCATAAATCTTGTTTATATATATATATATATATATATATATATATATATATATATATATATATGTGTGTGTGTGTGTGTGTGTGTGTGTGTGTGTGTGTGTGTGTGTGTGCTGGGAGCTTCTTTTGCATGTGACATGAAGTCTTACAATAGATTCAGTTGTAACACAGATTAAGTGAGGTTGACAATTTAGGTATTTTGATGTCACCAGATGTATTAATCAAATCTATTTGTTTCTATGGCGTATATCTTTTTGGTTTAGGAGCGTTTAGTTTATACACTTCCTGCTTATTATATCCAACACCCCTAGAGATTTTTGTAATTCCAAGGCAAGATAAATTTTTGTTTGTTTGTTATTTTAATTTTCATTTATTTTGTTCCCTCCCACCTCATGGTCCGCTGTCACAGCTACATCTGGTGGCATTTGTTTCTTTCTTAGGTTTTTTTTTTCACTCGAGAATCACCGGAAAAATACAGCAGTCTTCTTTTGTTTTCTTTTGTTTTTTTTCTGTAAGGTCAAGTTGAGCTGGTTTTTCTCTGAAATAACTTTTTTCTGTGTTTCAGTTTCGGCCTTTGCAGACCAAGCCAAGGAAAACTGATACGTTGTTTAAGCCACCCTGCAGACCCCATCAGGCCTCGCACTTTAAAATCTATGCAAAAAAAATAAACAAAAAACTAGTCATCTTTTCTGCAAATTAATCACAAGTCGTTTTCACTTTCACATGTTTTGTTATTTTTATCAATTAACTTGTTTATTGTACTAATTTGTTAATTATTAATTCCTTCATTCGCTACCTGCCGAACAGAAGCACGTGCCTTCGTTCATGACTTGCGCTCTCTCTCTCTCTCTCTCTCTCTCTCTCTCTTCCTCTCTCATGTCCTGGTTTCCCGCCTTCAATTCCATCATTAAAAGACAAAATTATTTTTATATTTATTGAGCTAGTATCAGCAACAAAAAACAACATCCACCAAAGCAATCAAGTTCTTTTGGTGTTATTAATATTTTACCGTTCATTAATACTCACTGATTGATTTTTAAATGTACTCATCGTTTTCACACTAGTGATAGTTGTTAGCTTTTATTAGGTATCAAGTGCCAGCATGTCTAACCAATACCCACTCTCCTGAGTATTCAGGCAGATTTTCGTAATCCTGTTCTTTAGAGGCTTTTCGTTCCTCCTCAGTTTTCTAATCTTTCGAATGGTTTTGTAGAGTTCTTCGATATTGCTTGAAACAGGTCAAACACGTTTTGCTTTAATTTGTTTGTTTTTGTTTGTTTCTTCTTTTTTTTTTGCAGTACCTTGACAAGCACGCATTTTTTCATTTACTTTCGATTCCATTTTATAGTCGATTGAAACAACAAATCTGGCAAATCTCTTTGTTTACTATGGCTAGCTCACGTTTCCTAACCAAAAATGAGTAATCCATTTGAATCTCAGTTCCATATAATTTCACGTTTTTATTGTTTCGAACAGATCCGGATTTATACATATGCTAATGATTTGTAAGACGAAATCCATTCGTTTGTACTATTCACGGAAGATCATCGTTCCAACCCACTCATATAAATTTATGTACGCCTTTAGAACGAATTTTCTACATTTGCTTATGTGTAGTTACTTCTTTGTCTCCACATTGTCGGCTGTACTCCGACTATCGTTACGTTAATAGATTATTATTGTACGAGTGGGCCCGTGTCAAAAATAACAAAATGACGGTAACATATATATTGATGCATTTACTATTGAATATCTTTTATTAAGACATAAGGAAAAAGGAAATATTAATCCAACAATGACAGGAGATATATATGTCTATAGTATATATATATATATACACACACACACATAGTATGGTTTCTACCTGCGGATGTCTATAGTATGTATAGACTATTGACATCCGCAGACAGATCTGTTTCGCAGCTCATCTGTACGGTTAAACTCCGATCGCTTCCTAAGCCAGGATTGAAACCCGACCGAATTGGTGTCAGTCGGCGATTCTACCTCTAGGCCACGAGCGTCCGGTAGAAGAAGGCAGACTTTTTAACGTGTATAAACACGCCTAATAGCTAGAGTGCTCTAATTCATTATTGAATGAGCTATATATATATATATATATATATATATATATATATATATATATATATATATATATATATATATATATACTTCTTTTTGGAAACGAGTTATTTCGTGATCTTTTGCTTCTAAAGCCTTTAAGTAACTTCTAATTTCAAAAATTGCGTGTTCATAAAAGATCCTTGTTACGTGAGCATTGGAAAAACGATAAGATCAATTATTGCAAATTAGCCGAAGACAACAAAAGATAGAAACCAGGATCGCGAAATAACTCGTTTCTAAAATAAAGAAATATTCAAAATTTCTACAATATAATTGTATTGAATACTTTTTAATACAACTGTGTACTGGTTTAATTTAATTTTGATCAAAAACTAGCGAATTAACTAATTATACACACACACACACACACACACACATATATATATATATATATATATATATATATATATATATAAAATTAGCATTAAACATTAAACTAGTCAATAATAGGAAATTATACATCTCCCGACGCTTACACGAACGCAGAGTAATGCCTATCTACCAAAATGCATATTATGACACGCTCATGACGCAGGAAGAAATATTTATAAAAAATTCAAGCCTTCCCTCAATAAAACAACATGAAAAACTTAAGATACACACACAGACACACGAAATTCCAACGCGATCAAAAACAATTTCACAAACCGTTGCAAAAAATAGTATTCCAAAAACAACAAAAAGAACTAGATGAATCTTAGAGTAGAATTGAATCAAAATCGCAGAAAACAATTTTGAAGTATAAAGACGAAATCAAATTTCGCATATCAGTGGACAAATAATTTATATCCAACGAAAGGCAACGGAAGAGACTTAACGTGCGAGTGTGAAAAAAAAAAAAAGAAACGCACGCATATGAACTTTCTGACCTGCTCACTGCTTATTTCTATATATTCACGTTACTTTGGCCCTCAGAAAAACAAACTGATCTCGATATGTAAAATCACAAGTTTATTCGCCTGAAGAGAGTCCAACTTTAGACACGAAACACGTATAGCGATATAAATGCCATTACGGACACTTAATATATCATAAAAAAACAAGTAATATTAATAATAATAACAATAAAATTACACTTTAAACAAAACGTTCACGTGTTCTTGCACTTTTTCCTATATCTATGTATATAATGTGTTTTCAGTTCGCTTAATAAGTCTTTTCATCTAAAATTTTCACCTTATAGCATTCGATATATTGTTTCCTGATGTATTGACAAAGAAGATTATGCTAAAAATAAATGTTTTTTTCATAGACTTCTGTTTACTTTTTCTAGACTTACTGATGTATCTATATATGTATGCGAGTGCGTGAATGTGTCTGTCAGTAAATATATTTGTGCGTGCATGTGTATGGGCGCGTGTGCGTTTGCAAGTGTACAAACTCAGTGTTACGGTTGTAACTGTAATGCATAAAGATTTATCTTCAAAATTTATTTGTTCAAAACAGACGTCTATAATCACTCGCAACCCCACCAAAAAACTCACCTGGTTTCTTCCCATTTTGCATGACAAATTAGATAATGACTTTTAACTCAATTTCTAAAACGATCTATGAAGAAACAATTAGTGATTGTAGTCACTGTGATTTCTAATGGAGAGAGAGAGAGAGAGAGAGAGAGAGAGAGAGAGAGAGAGAGAGAGAGAGATTGTCATAACATTTGTCCATAGTTTTCCGGGAACAAATAGTTTTTTATGCTTTTCGTTAAGACATTGCAGAGGCGTTAACTGAAACTGTTCCCTGTAGAATTTGAACGCGGATTAACCGATTCAATTCTCGGTGTAATCAACCGTTAAGCTCTACGCGTTACTGTTTAAAAAAAATTCCGAAACAAAACAATTATGAAATGTGATTGTGACTTCATTGAATGAGACAATCAATTCGTCGGTTCATATTGCATGAATAATACACATGTCATTATTCCCGATGCAGCAACAATTAACAAATATTTACAGCCAACAATTCTTCACTGATTATTTTATTAAGAGATTCTTACTAGTCTAGTTCTCCTCAAAACTACGGAACACATAGCTTTGAATATTTCTGAAAACTATTCCGGCGTGGATACTCTATAAAGTGGATTTTTCTATAAATCCTATAACTGATAATAGAGTTTTAAAAGTTAACAATTGATGTAACAAGATTTTGCTCATAGTTTTTACTAGCTAAGCAGCAATACATTAATGAGGCAATGATTTTTGCTAAGTTCTTGCTTGCCAAACTTCTTTTTTATCAACCATCGCGGCATTACGATCACGAGAGCTCGTGTACTGCATCTGCGGTAGCAGTGGTGTTTCTTAGGCAAGATAGACTGATAAAGCACAAACCACTACAGGCTGGTTTGAAGTTCAAAGTTTTCCTTCTCCTAGACTAGTCGCTAACCATGACTAGAGAACTCAGTATCTCATAAGAGATGGATTCCTAGCTTTCCTCAAAGCTATTTTGCACGTAAGGGAATGCAATGAACTCGACTGGAATTTCAACTAAACTCCACTTCTCATTGTGACATGACAGTAACAAAACATATTCCTCAAGATATGGTAGACATATTCCAAGATATGGTAGACAAAAGTGTTAGGGAGAAGACTTATGCATATCACGTTAGGATCTACCTAAAGAGAATCTAAACTGCCCTAGCCGAAATTCGAACAAGATTCATAGATATTGTTCTCGGTAACACACAACACCACCATGAAATTTACAATGCCTAATATTTGGGCGATTACTTCAGTTTTTTAGCATTACGTACATTTTGTATCTAATGAGATGACGATACATTTATATGATGAATAATTTTATGCATTATATATGATGGATAATTATATAATTATAAAATAAATGTAAATATGTCATGTACTAATATTGTCTAAAAGATTATATTTATTTATTTTATTTATATTTTACTTATATCAATATAAACATATTCAATTAAATATATATATATACACGAAACGATATATATATATTAAAATGATATATTTAACATATATATTATACTGGGTGGTCTGCAAAATGCTTACCGATTTTTAGTCGTTCATTTTCTAACACATTAGAACACGTCAAATTTATCGACAGATATAATATGCTTACATTTCCGATTAGAGTACATTTCAAACTCTCTCTTGAGAAAGAAAGTTTGAAATTACTTAATTCGTTTCCATTTTGAATCCCCATGAAAATAAAAAAAAATATAAGGTGCATTTTAAATATTTTGTGGAGTTTTATTACCGTAAAGGCAAAAATGCAACTGAAAAAAATTACGCAGAAATCACAAGAATATATATATATTCATTTGTTCGTTTACACAGGCTTTATTAAAAATCATATTCAATGGATGTTTTTAGAATTTTAGTAGTGACTAAATCAGTTGTTAACGTGGGGAATTTTATTCAAATGTCATATTTTTAAAAATTTGCAAGTCAAGAAAGAATAAAAGCAGGTCTACTGTTTACCCCGACTTCACAATATATTTACAAGTCCCGCATTTAGGTGCGCATTTGTTATATTTGTGAACTGATCTGGGAACCGAGCTTACTAAATATCGCCTTGTGCTGTGCTTTAAATCTCACAGTGTTTGTATTTTAAATACTAATTTCTGTTTATAAAAGTTTAATAATTTGTAAATACAAATGAAGTATTTATTTAAATTTATTCGTATTTAATTTAGTGAAATAATATCTTTTTTTTATTGATTTGAACTATAGAGATAAGCGCTGGTTAAAAAACGATCCATTTTTTAATGACAAATGCTAACAAATACACGAGACACAATTATTACTTTATAGAGAGCTTTGGCGTTTCATGATTAGCGAGTTAGTCTCTTTGACCGTTACAAATGAGTAGAGGGAGTTTGATTTTTATTGAGTAGCCATGCTTGTTTAAAACTATGCTCATCTTAGTAAATGACAAGTATCATCAACTGTTTCATTATTTTTTAACTTTATTTTCATCGTTTTTTAGTAAATACAGATTAAGAAAATTATTGACAATGTGGAAAAAACTTTCGTCTTCTTATGTCCTCTTTTAGGTCTTCCTCGAACTAAAGGAATGGAACGCGTCACAAAAAGATTTTTTCCGCTTTGTCATTAATTTGCCTAAAATTGTTCTGGTATATAAAAATGTATATCCCTCTGACATGGCTAAAATGTAATGCATATCCCTCTGACATGGCTAAATTTTAATGTATATCCCTCTGACATGGCTAAAATTTAATGTATACCCCTCTGACATGGCTAAATTTTAACTTTTAAACTCTTGGCCCATGTATGGGGGAGCGGTAAATCTTCTAATTTGAGACAGAGGTATCTGTCTGCTTTCCTCTTCTTACTTCCTTACATTCAAAAATTGTTAATCCCACCCCATTTTATTTTCCTGTGTATGGATGACTTTTTTGGACTTCTACCGGTAAAAAATCTTTTAACACATTTGAATTTGAATAAATAAAGTTTTGGTTTGAGCCGTTGCTGAAAAAGCGAGGAATTCCTAGTAGAAATGGCTATCCAGCGGATTTAAATTTCGAAATGTTTGTTTTATTTTTATAAAAATGTATACATAATTTTCTTTCATAAACACACACACACACACACACACACACACACACACACACACACACACACACGCATATATGTGGGGGTGTGAGTGTGTGTGTGTCTGTTCGTAAGTTTTGTACCAACAATCAACCTTATTCTTAGATTTATCTAAAGCATGGCTGTAGAGTTCATATGGCTACGGTTTTCGGAGTAAATTACAAATCAACTATTTATAAACGGTTTCACGGACTGTTGGAGAACTATGCTCGTTCACATCGTAAATAGACATGACAAATGATGTTAGTAATGATGGTCGGGTTCGACAAACCAAACTCCCACTGCCACACCCATCCTAAACACTCCAACACAGGCACACGCAATACCACCACCACCACCACCACCACCACCGCAGCAGCAGCCTCCCTTTTTTTTCTTGCTATCTCAGGCTTTATCAGGCCAACAATTTCTTTAGCAGCCCATTTGTCTAGATTCTTGATTAAGTTCTTCACAGAACACCATCTTAATTTGTTTATCCAAAAGCTCTTGTTTGGCGTGATGCTAGCATTTTCTTTATCTTAATTGGTCATCAGTTGGCACGAAGCACATAAAATCTGTAATTCGATTTACAGACTATCAAGATTCACATTTCTCGTAGTCTCTTTATTGTTTTCTGTGTTGTTGGTATTCGTGTTTCTCTCTGATAAGATGTATTTTGATTACAATGACAACAAAATGTTTATACAACGCGAAAAGCATAATATAAGACATTTGTCTAGATTTATAAAAATTTCTAAAATAACACCACTTTCCCCTTTACATCCTTTCTCATTTCCCTAATCACCTACTGAGAAAGTGTTGTTAACAAACAATGAAATGTAATTATGAAGTGCCACTTTCCGGTTGGAAAGCTTACATTTGTATACAACATGTGTGAACAAATATTCATTAAAAAATTCAAAGGTCATAATTCAGTCGCAAGTTTTTTATTGGCATTTCATTAATAATGATATTTTTTGATTATATAATTATCTACCAGAGGCATGAAAAGTAAGATTATTACTTTGTTTGATGTTTGATTTATTCTTTGATTACAAAGTCTTTCACCTGATAAAAGATTTTTTTTTATGAGAATGCTATTAAGTTTTGCTAAGGGCGCTTAGAAAGGCTAAATGTAGTCTTATTTTATGTGCCTGTCAAGGCGTAAGATTTCATGGCCATCCACCACTTACTGTCCCTTGTAGCTTTTAATAAGTTTTGTCTTTTTGTTATTTCTCCCAAACCCTGTTCTACCATCCATTTGCTCAAGCTCATCAGGTACGTTACACACTGTATTTTTCTGTCCCATAATCACGCCCTTGAGTATCTAGTTTTCCAAGCACTCCTTCCTCATGACGTGCCTCTGAAATTTCAACCGCCTCTTCCTGATGTTATGTATGAGTTTCCTTTTTGTTTCCATTCTCTTCAAAACCTCGATGTTGCTCACATGTTCGCATCATAGTATCCTCAACATCTTTCTGTAGAACAATATTTCTGCTGTTTCAAGTGTCTTCTTCATCTCTGAAGAGATTGTTCAGCATTCGTTGCTATGTAGGAGAACGTAACAGTTCAATACTCTTTTCTTTGATTGTAACAAAAATTTTCTGTTTCTCAGTACTCCGCTTAGCTATAGAAATGCATTCATAGCCACCACAATACGTCTTCGTATTTCAGTGTTGCACTTTCCGTCCTGTGAAAATCTGTCTTGTCCTTACAAAGGCGATCGAACATATAAGGGTTTTGTTTCCACATGGTTTTCAGGTTGGTTAGGCCTTCAGTTTTGTTGCTTTCTTTGTCGGTATTTCACCTTCAATTTCTTGATCGTTTTATTACTGATCTTTAATCATTGAAGGTATTTTTTAGCTTTGATTCATGTTTGTAAGCAGGCTTTAAGATCCATTCGTTTATTAGTTTGGTGTACCTTTCAAGTCCTATGATTTTGGTTTAAGCTCACCTGCTGCGTATGTATATACAGCCGACATCTACAAACATTCTTATCGTTGCTTTTTTCCACACTTCTTCAACAATCCAATTTATCACATGAAAACAATGTAGAACAAATGAACATTGCTATGATGTTAAGAGCTTCAAACTTCATTCTTCATTGAAGATAAAATATGTGTTAATTTACTGATTTCACGGTTTTATTATCACGATATTATTACTATTATTATTACTATTTCCTTTGATTTTTTTTTCGATACTCATTTTCTTCCGTGTTTGACCGAAATATACACACCATAAAAACGAAAGTATTCTTCATGAGATTTTCCGCTGAAAATCTTTGAGAAAAACTAAAAACAAAGATAACACACATTTTATAGAGATAAAGCTCTTTGTAATCTGTGAACTGGACTTGCAAGTGCAATGTTTTTTTTTATTTCATTAAGGTATGGACTACATGTTATTACTTCAATGGGTCTATCGGACCCTTTTCCAATCAAACTAAAAACTCGAACGACAACTGGAATAATTGATATAATTGTTCGCCACATTTTTTAGATTTCCATTTCAAGATTCTTGTATTTTGTTAGTTTTTGACCCACTTTAATATGCCGAGTTCTATATTCAGCTGGTACTACCAACGAGCAACCTGATAAAAGTTGCTCAATTGTTTCTGAATATTTATCACATATCATATTTATTATTATTATTATTATTATTATTATTATTATTATTATTATTATTATTATATTTCTCATCATAATTCGATTTCTGCTATGTTCGAACAACCTACAAAGTCTGCAGGAAGACCTAAGACAGGTCATGTTGTGTTGTTATGGCTCAATTTCATGATTTTCTTTGTATCTCCCGTAACATCTCTAGCGTTACATAATCAAAGTTCTCCTTAGTGTGTAGGCTGAACTTAACAAGACAATGTTTTGTATTTCTCTTAAGCTGAAGTTTCCAGGGATTCTTTCAATGTGTTGTTTTGCTCCATTTTTATCATTCATTATTATTATTATTATTATTATTATTATTATTATTATTATTATTCGTGCATTTGAATGTTTGCAGTTAGTGTAATTGCAATTCTCTGCAAATCTGAAGTATTTTTCTAAGTTATCTTACTCAACCGAAATCCTGTCGTAGTCTGGAGAGTGTCAAGTATTCGTTGACTCATCAGTTCCTCAAAGCATTCCTCCTGAGACTTTCAGGCGGTTACATATGCGCCAATTAATACGAATACGACTCTGAATTATTACTATTATTAACATTAGTAGTAGTAGTATACTGTAACTGCTACTAATGCTGCGAGTATATTTCATGTATTTATATGCTCACCCAAGATGTTTCATGATCATCGTCGGATATCGTTCGAGTGACAAGGATTCAAATTTTTCTCAATATCCTCAGAGACACTGCAATGCTGAGATCTGAACAGTCTCGTATCTACATGGAATTCTTTAATCATGCAGAAGTTTTTGGAAAGTGTTCCTAGTCCTCGAATTAGGTAGAACTCTAATTTTCAAATCTCGTATCTCTCGAAAAATTTCCTGATAATTTTTCTCACTTTCTTTCACTTCCAGACGATGGTCAGCTAAGCAGCTCTATCCACAACATGTCAGATCTTCTTTGCCGATCAAATTCAGTTTTTTTTGCTTCGGTCTGAACTTTAAGATTCCCTAACACTAACCCTAACTGTGCTGATTTCATTACAATCTTTTATATGTTCCTACCCGCACCTACTTTTTCATCTTTCCGTATTTGTTTTTATATTTCTTAGTATCTTTTGTATTCACTATGTTTTCACGCAGGCCTTAAAAAGGGAGATCATGTAACAGCAAGTATTCTCTCTAAACGCTAACCTTTTCAGTCGTCTTGTTAATTCTAGTGTTGTTATCATTTGGATGCTTTCAGTTTTAACTGTTTCTAATATTTTCAATCCTTCTAATTTTCTGTTATCTGTTGGTAACATCTGTTATAAATGTGCAGCGAACAGTGTTGGTATTTTATCGCCGCTTTACGAACAATGGAACGAGACAGATGACTAGATTCTACTAAATACAAATCACATAATTCACGCTCTGTTAAAATTTTGTAGACGTAGTCTAAAGCCATGCCCTAAAAGTCGGGTGTTCACTTATCACTGTACAGGACTTATTCACTGATAGTTCGCTAAACCTTACTCCATGGCGAAGTTATCGTGCCTTCTACGTTCTCGAAATGTTACTACATTTACCAATAAATGTTATAATTGTCTGAGTCAATACGCGCATAAATGCAGCCTAGACGTTTTTGCAACCCACAGAGATTGCACTCCTATCTTTGATGGTACATGAACAATTTGTGCGCATTTTTATATAAATTACAGTATACGCTAAAATGAATTACAGTACAGAATTAAGCAGGTCAATAGACTTGTATGAAGCAAAGCATTTTTATAAACATCTCTTCATCTGATTGTGTCAGGTGACTGTGTCACGTGAGCGAAAATTTGAATTTCGAAGCAATGTCGTCTTTGAGGAATGTCTTGTCGAAATAACGCTAATCATATTTTCTGAACAGCAAATTTTGTTAATTAGCAGCGAGAACAGAAACGTTGATTAATCGAATTCTGCATTTTTTCGAAATTATATAAAATCACTCATACAAGAGGGTGCTGAAAAGCTTTCGATTCAACCCACTTCCACAAATGGTTATTTGAAGTTTCATCAGTGAGTGATTGATTGATTCTTCATTAGTTTTACCAGCATATCAACCCCTGTGGGTCATTCAATGCTGAAACTAGATTTTTATTCAGTTATGTTTTAAAAGTTGCAAAGCTCTTTTTTTTATAGATGTTAGAGTTATATTGTTTTCTTTAGATATCCTCTTATCTGAGTAGTAGGTACATATTTGAAGAGCATGTTAAGATTTTGTGCTACATAATTTTCTTTCTTTCTTTCTTGTTTTTTTTTTTGACGGTGAGAAATTGGTTGCAGTGTGTACATCAAGGAGTAGTTTCTGCCTTGAGTATGTGTCCGTATGTCAGTCGAGTGTGTCCAGTTCTCATTCTGTTGAGCAATAGGTCATCCAATGGCACTATATTCTTATTGTCGGTTGATGTTCATATAGTTTATTGTTTCGGAACATGCTCCAAATTGCTTGCTATTTGCTTTTGATGTATTGCATAATTTTGTTTTTATAAGCTGTATATTAAAGTTTGATGTTGGTTATTTTCATTTTCATTGTCTCTTTTGCCAGTGTGTCGGCTTCATGATTTCCCTTGATGCCTATATGGCTAGAATCCAAGCTAATATTACTCTTTTGTGCTTTATTAACTTATTACAAATTTCTTGAATATAGGGATGATTTCTATTATTTTCTTTAATTACTGTTAAACTAGATAGGGAGTCTTAGAATATCATAATCTTCCTATCGTTTGAATTTTCTGTCATTTTAAGTGCCATTTTAATAACTTGTAATTCAGCTATACAGATGGACACATTTGTTTATAAATTTGTCTGTTTGTGGTTGCTGTACCTATTCTGTCTATGATTTTTTATCCATCTGGGTAGAATGGTTTATAGTGATTATATTTGTTTCTTAATTCTCCATACATACTTTTGTTGATTGTTTCTTTTTTTCTTTGTGTCAATGTTAGTCTAGGTGAGGTTTATAGATTGTCCGTAGGGAAAACTTGTTTATTGCGACTGGTGTTGCATTATCAGGATCTTTGTTTATTAGTTCTGGTGCTTCGTTAATTCGAAATCTAAGTGAAGGAATGATTGTTGGTTTATTTCTATAAAACTGGATATATTGAGACTCATATGTTTTTGGTATGCTAAGTTATTTGAGTTGGATTGTAGTTTGAGTGCATATTGCGTGGGGGATGTTTTCCGATCTCAGAGATATAGGTGGTTTATTGGTTTCTATATAGAGACTTTACATGGGTGAGATCCGAAAGGTCCCGATACTTAATCTAAGGCCTTGATTTTGGATGGTTTGTAGCTTTTTAAGATATGATTGACGTGTGACATGGTATATAACGCATACATAGTCTAATTTTGATTTGATATAAATGACCTATATATTCTGAGCATTACTTTTTAGTCAGCATTCCAATTTAGTTTTGATATTACTTTTATAAGATTCAGTATTCAATATCTTTTGGTATTTTTGTTCAAGGTAATCAATTTTCGTCTTGAAGCTAAGTTTACTATCTAGTATGATTCTTATATATATTATTTGTTGGACTATGGGAATTAAGTATCTGTTTAATTTTAATTCTGAATCGAGGTTGTAAGCTCGTTTTTTTTTTTTAGTGGGGGATTCGTTTTTTTTTTATTTTTTATTTTTTTCAGAAATGCATACAAATTTTTTGTTTTGGAGAAACAGAATCCATTTTCATTTGTTCATTTTTTTATCTTGTTTAAAAATATTTCTACACATCTTTCAAGGTAAGGCATGTTTGGTGAGGAGTATGATATTGAGAAATCATCTGCATATAAAGATCTTTCAATTCCTGTTAAATGGTTTTAATAATACTATTTATTTTGAGAATAAATAATGTAACTAAAATACTAACTTGTGTTATTCTGTCTCCTGCTTGTGTGTGTCTGATGCACTTTTATTTCGGAATTTGTTTGTTCAGTTTGATAGAAAATTTTGCATGAATATACCCATTCTTCCTTTTATTTCTCTCGGGTGCATTGAAGATCTGGAGAAGTATCTGTTTGTCCATTTGAGTAGTAATTATTTTATTTTAGTAAGCGGATCTTAAAGATAACCATGTTTTTGGTTTTTGCTTATCTATTTCGATGCATTCTATGCTTTCTGTACTGTTTGTTTCATTTTGTTTTTGAATTTGATCTTTGACAATTATTTATATTCTCTTGATTACTTGTGTTCTTTTTATTTTATTTTTATGTGTATTGTCGTCTTGTTTAATTGCTTTTAATTCTTTTACTTTTGTTTCTAGGATTTTTATTTATTTTTTTTTGTATTAAAGTTTGATTGGGTTTTGTTTTCTTAGTTTCTTGTTTGTGTAATTCTTTATTTGAGAACTTTTGAGTGTTTTCTCATTGAGAGATTTTTATCAATGAATTTTGTGTTGGATTTACATTGTTTCTGGATTGTTTTGATTCAATGGCATGGGTCGTTTTCAAATTTACAATTGGTTTTAATGTTTTCAATAGGTTTTTAAGTTTTGAATTAAAGATGTTAGTTCTTGTGTTTCAGGAAACTTGATTGATATTAGATTTTCATAGGTATCATAGGTATGATTTGGTCTTGCTTGTGTAATTGTTGCATATGATGGTGAACTGGAATTTGCTTCGTGCCTTTTCTTGCTTCTGAGTCTTCTTCTTCTTCATGTACCGTGTCTCTTCAGGACGTAGGCGATCGTGGACTTCCACTTGGCCCTGTCTCTTGTCGCTCTCGATATTTTCTTCTTGATATCTCTCTCAAACCCCGCTCTTCTATCCATTTGCTCAAGCCTATCAAGTATATCTCGGGCTGCTTTCCCCTGTCTTTCTTTCTCTCTCTCTCTCTCTCTATCCTTCCTGTGAGTAAGATTCTTCAGGGCCTCTTTCCTCATTAGGTGACCCAGGAACGTCAGCTGTTTCTTCCTGATGTTAAGTATGAGTTTTCTTCTCCTTTGCATCCTCTCTAACATCTCATCGTTGCTCACGTACTCATGGTATTCTCTGCATCCTTCTGTAGAACCACATTTCTACTGCCTCGAGCCTCCCCTTCATCCCTATAAAATCATCCAACACTGCTATACAGAAAAACAGATATCACATAGCAGTCAAGCACTATTTCCTTTGTTTCCAATGAGGTTTCCTGTCTCTAAGTCCTCTGCTTATTTTTTCTAAATGTGTCCTTGGCCATGCCAATGCATCTTTGGATCTCAATATCGCACTTTCCATCCTCTGGCAGAACACCTTTCGGGAATTTAAATTTCTTTTCTTGTTTTATTTTACTTTCTCTGACCTGTAGTTGGTATTTTGGGGTCTTTTTTCTTATACATTCAGTTTTCTTAAAGTTTATGCTTCGTCCTTTTGTCTCGCTTTTTTTTGACGTCCAGTTTAGAAGATTGAAAAAATTACTTCGACTTGAGTTTCGGTAAAGCTAGACTGTGTTTTGATGCATCACGATTTATATAAATCCAAAAAACAACATATTTTTAACAGAACGATAGCAGACGATTAAAAATATAGCGTTTACAACAATGTGGGGTTGAAAAACGTCTTAAGGAAAACGAAATGAGTCACCGTTAATCATTCCAAAGTTAGTGTTCACCTGAAAAGTTACTGTATTACAAGCACTTTCCACAAAATTAGAAGTTGAATTCGAATAAATACTGTTCTCAAATGAGCCGATCAAGGTTAACAGTCGACTAAAATTGCCCGAAATTAGGCAATCGAATTGGCGTCGTTATCTATCAGGACAACACCAAAACTCACATCAATTTACAAACCCTGAATCAGTGGTTACAGTTTGGCTGAGATGTTCATCTACTGCAGTACTTATGTGAAATTGCACATTTAGGCTGCCGCTTATTTTGTTTACTACAAGATGTTCTTTAATAGAAAAAAATGTATTCCTCTAGAAGCTTGTAAAAACTAATTAAAGCTGCTCATTACCTAGAAAAATGCCAACGACGATTGAATCATGAAGTTACCTCAAATATGGAGATAGGTAGTGGACTAAAATGGCATATATGTTGTTAAATTAATCTATGTACAGATATCTAAATAGTGTCCTTGAAATTCACCTTTTCACTTGATATAAGTGAAAAGTTCTTGGACGAAATGCCCTTTGGCGAGAAGTAATTTTCACTTGAACAGTTTCTTCCCGCAAATATCTGGTGTGTGCAACCGACTGCCAAGACCATGCTTCCTCGATCCCTGCAATCTTTACCTATTCAAGTCGAAGGTTAACCGTTATCTTCCTCGCATATTCACATAAATTGTGTCTCTTATTCTGTAACTCTCTACCTCAAGTGGATCTCGGGTCTCGTATATGCTGAACTTAACTGTAAAATTAAATCATTTATACATTTAACCTTTTCGTTAACTGTCATAGGCAGTGGGTTAGCTGTAAACGTGCAGAAGAAATTAATAGACAACTATAAAACTGTGTTATACTGCTTAATTTTTTTATCTGCAAGGCAAAGAAAAATATACGCAAAGCGAGTGTTTGTTTCAAATTGCAATGTCCAATTAACTCTGTTTCACCTTCATCATGGTTTCCTTTTTGTACACTAAGGCTACATTGTGTTTGGATAGATTAATGTCTCAGAAAGAAAAAAGACAATGAACAAGTGGCAAGACAATTACAAAGAAATAAATTATATTAATTTGTTTCCTCTTAAACGCACCTGAGACAACATCTTATAACTCTTCACACAGTCCAAGCTTGGGGACAAATGCTGTGATTGTTATCTGTCGAGTGGCGCTAATGTTACAACCTTTGCATTGCACAGTATTTTGGTAAACTCTTGGGAGAACCGGTGGCCAAAAGTTTATACGCAAATCATAGTTTCTGAAAATCACGTGTTACCAATACTCTTTTCTTCTCTTTCCCATTTTACCTTTTTTGCCTTCTCTTTCTCGCTCTCTCTTTCCCTCTGTCGCTCCCTTTCTCTTTCTTCCTTTCTTTAAAAGTAAATTCATTATTTATCTCATCAGTGCTAATAAATCAAATGTTCAATACAAACTTTGAATATAAAAATATTTATTTACTTTCTAATATTAAAACTTAATAACAAGTTCAACATATCACGTGGAAATATTGATTCTCGTACGAACACTGAAGTTAAGCAACGTAGTCAAAAAGAAACTTTTCCTTTTTTCATACAAGTTAGAAAGTATTTTCGATTTCGAGTGTAATTGGAGTAGATAGACTCAATTGGAGTAGATAGACTAAACTATCGCCCGGTTCACACTCCACCCACGTCTATTGAACAGGTGAAGAGGCTCATCCTTGTTTCCTGCTTAGGATGTGATTTCCGGCTTTCTCTTTTCCAATCTTTTCACTCTTACGTAGCCCCCTGCGCATCAGTGGCGTTACCGCCTTGCTCGGGGTGATATGATTAAAAACAAAAAAAGAAAATGAAAAATTATTTTCTTTTTAATATTTTATTTCGAAAAAGATACATAAGAAAAAGATATATTTTAATCCTGCGTTGCATTATAAATATATATTCTTTTTTTAGTTTCATTTATCATAATGTTTTATCTGCTGTGCCCTTGAACCTTCGTCAAGTGACTTTCGTATCCAGTAATTTTTAAAAAAATACTAAATGGAACTTTTATTTCATCTTGAGAGCTGTATCGTTACTTCTTTATCTTTCCCAAGTTGAGCTCCCTTCCTATGTAATAGAGGTTCCCTTTCAACATTTTTTTATAACTGCTGGATATAATGGATCCGGTCTACGGATGCAGATGCTGACATTTATTCTTCATCGTTAGAAATCGTGACATGTTTCAGGTTTTGTTATAATTCAAGCAAAGTGAAAACTACAAGGAGTAGATTCACGCCTTTTCTAAGTGGTAAGAACCGTCTCAGCCGAAATTCTAATAATTTCCTGCACGTTCCACTTACTCGATCCTTCTTGTTGAGTTTACTCACAGTTAAACAGATAAGATGTAACCGTAATTTCTACTCCAACAGCTTCTTTTCTCGCGCTTCCCGCCTGTGGAATTCCCTTCCACAAGCCTGCTTTCCGACAACTACAATCTCCAGGTGTTTAAGTGTAGGGTCAATAGACACCTCCTATCATACTAACTTCCTATTATTCTCAGAACACTCTCATCTACCCAACCCTCATGCTCGGTATCCTTACCCGCCTATCACCCACGCTCTGACATTTCCTATATTTAACCATCCTTCCTCCACTCTATGTACCCCCCTGCGCAGTAGTGGCAGTGAAATGCCTTGCTCGGGGTGAAACGCTTATAAAAAAAAGTAAAACAAATTACTTCTTTAAAGCAATAAGTCTGCAGCCCAATGATGAACACATTTTCAACTACAAGTACATTCACTTTCCTTGTTAAGGCACATAACTATGTAGTGAATACTGATAAGAGAGATCGATGATTCTCGCAGTCCCAGCTTACATTTCTCTCCTTGTGATTCAAGAACTTCTTAATGTCTCGCTCTGTTTTGAATTGTTATTCTTGGTCAGACTTACAAAAGAGACTAAAATTGATTTCTACTTTCAATTATAAGATTTCCCCCTTAGATTTGAAATTTTCTAATATTGGAGAATCACTGATGTAGAGTGAAACTTAAGATCAAAATTGAAACCAATACTTATTACCCTCTCTCGCAAATATATATATATATATATATATATATATATATATATATATATACGTGTGTATGATTAAACATCAAGGAAGGTTGTTTGTTAAGAATTTCTTATTAAATTTTTCTACATTTCACCACATTTTCTTAGTTTTAAATATAAATTTTCCAAAGTCCGAATGTTTTCGCTTTTTTACTGTAAAAAACTGATACGACGCATGACGACACGATATTTGAAAAGCAACGAAACTAACATAGCACAAAAAATACTATTTGGATTATGAAATTTGATTGTGAAGTAATCAAACATCGAAAGTTATATATTTAACTATCGACCGGAATCAAGGAAATTGGTTTCAAATATAAAAACAAACAAGGATTCTATAATAAAAGACTTTCGATAACCTTAACAAAGGTAGTATAATCGAACGATTACTAGTCAAATAAGCCCACTCTCTCTGTCTCTGTCTGTCTCTGTCTCTCTCTATATATATATAATGTAATATATAATGCATTAATGAGTATAGTATACAAGTTCATGATAATATGCACTTTGAAATTCTGAAATTTCTATAGCATAACTGATTAGTATGGAATCCTAGCATCACTAAGTCCGTATCCTAATAATGGAAAATAGTCTATTTTACAAAACAAATATTTTTACAATCTAATCTACTTCTTTGTCAATGTATTTATTCCAATTCCAAACTATTAATCAGAAATGAATATATATGGGGAAAAATTCAGATCAAACTTCATTTGTTTACTATTAGTCTAATGACACACGCTCGTACGATAATATTTCCATCAGAATCATTATAAATTCAAAAAATTGTTTTTAAAAATTCCATTACCAATAAAAGTCATAATATCATTTAGAAATTTTTAATTTTTGCCTTCAAATTCGGGATATTTTAATTCTCGTTGTTATGATAATGTGTTCAAGAAAACTAGTGCAAGACTAAACTATTAATATTATTCGGACTATTGTCCTCATCTTTGTTGCCATTTGTACGACGTTTCGGCAGTTTTACGCTCCGGCCTTCTTCAGGTGCTAGAAATTGCAATATGAACTCTGGTAAAAATACTAGAGAAAACTATTAACGCCAAAAAATACTAGAGAAAACAATTAACACCAAAAAATTGCAATATGAACTCTAGTAAAACATAGTTACTGAACATTAGATTTATAAGTCCCAGAAATTAAGTTGTTCTTGTCTTAAGGACATTGGTTATTTCCAGTGACTTGACACAAAGAGTTGTGAGTTCAATACAAGGCTACAGCAGTGGTGAGCAAGTAACTTAGAGTTGGCCTTGAGTGAGATAACTCACGACTATCAAAGAGGCTTCGCATAAAGGAATGAGAATGATATATCCCAGTGATAGTAATAAAGGGTTCGGTTCGAAATTCCTAGCACCTGAAGAAAGCTGGATCGTACAAGTGCCGAAACGACGCAGAAATGGCAACATAGATAAGGACAATAGTTCGAATAATGTAAATAGTGTAAATATTACCTCATCACAGAAATATAGACAAATAGTATAAGACTACCCGAAATATGGAGAAGTCCAACCGAAAACAAAAATCTAATTTAATTAAAATTCTTCAAACTGACAAAAAGATTATGCACATAAAGTAAATCTTAATTAAAAAAAATATAATTAATAAAATACTTTTTTTTTCCATTTTTTGAAGATTCAAAATAGCCTTTATTTGATTTCTGTAAATTGTAAACTGTTCTTTAATGTTTGTGGTTATTGAATGGACACGCATTGCTTTGAAATTTCTAAAACAAATTTATTTTATTATTTGAAATAAAATAAAATAATCATTTGGATTAAGTTCCGATTTCAGTTGCTATAAAAACTATGAGAAGATTAAAAAATTAAAACATTTTCGAACGCAACAACATTTCATGTAATTTTAAAAGCCATAATTTTATAGTTAATCAAAATATCAGAATACGAATTTTAAAAAATATAAAAATAACAATTTTCTTACTGTAAATAAAAAGAAGAGCGCTCAAAATTAACAAACACCACGTCGGAATCCATTTTGGGTGTATGAATTAATTTAAACAATCTTTAGAAAATAGATAAATTATTTACATATCAACATCCGAAGAGATCTGTTTATCGATCAATATCATTATTTAATTCAAGCAGAAATAATCGATAAATGCATTATTTTTTAACATGTTAAATGTTATAGGAATAATAATCTGGTGTTGCTGTTGATAATGATGATGATTTTCAGAATGTAGCAGAAGATTATATATATATATATGTATATATATATATACATACATATATATATATATATATATATATATATATACATGCTGATAAAAAAGTAAATGGCATATCGTCTGTAGATGATAAAGTAAATTAGCAGTTGAATCCAACAAGAAAGAAATAATCTGAAACAAAATATGGATTACGAGGGGGTGCCGAAAATTTTTCAGTTCAATCTGCTTATTAAAGTCTGGCCAAATGACCAAACAGAAGATGACATTTTTTAAAGGTTTATTTTGTGTGACAAGAACTATATATATATATATATATATATATATAGAGAGAGAGAGAGAGAGAAAGACAGACAGACAGAAAGAGAGAGATGTCAATATCAAACAAAGAGCGTTTATAGCTATAAAGATTTTGGGCATACAAATCAGTACTGCATGATGACGGTAAGTTTCATGCCTTAAACTTGGCATGAAACTAACTCTAACCCTAACCCTTTTGAAGTGTGGACAACTTCAGATAGATAGATAGATAGATAGATAGATAAGTGTGATATTGGGGTAAGTTTCATGCCTTAAGCAATCATCAGATCATATGTGCATATTTATAGTGGGGTACATTTGTGTGAAAATACATGCATGCATCCATATAATTTTAAATATATAGGTGTGTAAATAAAATAAAAAATATAGGCGTTTAAGTAAAATATATAGGTGTTTATCATGTGGAGATCTCTCTGTCTCCCTGTCTCTGTAGCTGTCTCCCTATATCTGCCTTTCATTTTCTCTCTCTCTCTCTCTCTCTCTCTCTATATATATATATATATATATATATATGCATATATATAGATATATATGTCTCTGTGTGTGTCCTAAAAAATCATAAGATCACATGAAAAATTGAAAAACTTAACCATAATACCTTGTCAGCCATTTTTAATGAAAACTGCACGCTTATATATATATATATATATATATATATACATATATATATATGCATGTATATGTAGATGCTCACTTGTACAGAAACTGTCATGGTTATTTCATGTTGGAAATGTGTATAAAAGATACGAAAGATATACTTAAACATGTTGTGTCCTTTGTCCGAAGCGGCCGGCCAAATAATACATGACGTGCCTGTTATGGCTCACATTCAAAGCGTAAATTAAATAAACGTCCACACCGCTATTTTAACAGTTTCTTGGTCAGCATTTTATTCATAAACACAAAAATAATGATAATTTCTTGTAAAAAATTCGATAGTGCTGCTAAACAAAAGGTTTTTGATTCAGTGTTAATATAGTGCTGTTACCTTTGATATAACTACCTATGCGCACTACTAAAGAGTGCGGAAGTTAGAGGTAAAGATCTTTTTATTTTAATTATAATTTACAAAGATTTAATTAGTACAAAGTAAATTAATAAGTTAAAACTTAAAGGAGGAATTTCAATATTATTGTTATTTTATATATCGCGTATATAGTTTCTGTGTTAATAAAATTGTGATGTAATTATATTTTGTTAAATAATCATTCATGTTAAAACACTTAAATAAACCTAACTTATTAAACAAGAGAAATAAATAAATTTATGGTTACATGTAGGCATAAAAATAAACATATGCTAAAATACATCGTCCAAGATTAATTTTTATGTAAATCATGATTATTTTTGGAAAGATCAAGTAATCTCACGTTATGTTTAATATAAAAGATTAATACTCACGACTCTAAATTCTTTCTCCATCAACATAAAAATCCCGTTTATTTTAAATGCCAAATATTTTTGTTAAAAAAATGTAATCTCGGTATAAAACATAACTGCACCTACATTGCGATAACCAGATATTTTTTTTTATTAAAATTCAATTTACGTAATGGCCAGTGTATAATCAGTATCTGGAGATTGCATTGAACTTGAAACCCCGTGCTATTGAAGAGGGATTATATATATATATATATATATATATATATATGGGGGGGGGGGGTGTAATATTAGAATATCTAAATTTTACATTTTATGATTTACACACCTTTGATTTCTTCTCTCTGCATTTTAATACTTTTAATATTTTATATTTCAATTTTAAATTTTAAATTTAAGATTTTATCTACATATAATCTTAGAATATTTGAATTGTTAATCTTGCTATTACAAAAGCAGTAACTTAAGTTTATAAGATTTAATTTCCATGAACATCGAGTGAAATTAAATTCAAATCTATTAAACTGTCAGTTTAAAATATGCATCTGATGATTGCATAACGCATGAGATTAGATTTTGAGTTGTGCCATAGATGTATGGCAATATGTACATTTATAAATATATATATATATATATATATAATACAGCTCTGTTGCTACATTGAGTACGTTTTTATTAACATCTGAATAATAATAATACTATACATATGTGTACACACATATGTATAATTATTAATTCACGCAACTATATATATATATATATATATATATATATATATATATATTAATCATCAACATACAAGCCTGTTTACTGTATCACAGATAGTTCATCAGTGTGGCTAGACACATCCACTTGCTTCTGACCGGGATCAAAACTCGACCGATTTCATGTCAGTCGGAGTTTTTTTTAAATTAGTTCACCCCAGGAAAAGGCAATAATGCCAATAAGACGCAAGAGGTTACTGGGTGTGAAAGTGAATTCAACAACTTTAAACAAACCAGAAAGTCAACCCTTAGCAAGAAACAAGCGATAGATCTATACTTCTATTGAGTTAAATTGATAACAAGAGGCCTATATATATATATATATATATATATGTGTGTGTGTGTGTGTGTGTGTGTGTGTGTGTGTGATTTTAGTTTTTAGCAAAAATCAGCAATTTAGTAAATTTAGGTTTACTATATAGTTATTGTATGTATTTGTGTATGATTTTGTGGATGGTTACCTAAATTTAGGATACGCATACACTCATATATATGTGAGTGCTTGTTCTTGTATATATATATATATATATATATATATATATATATATATATATATATATATATTGTGTTTATGTATGCATAAAATTGTTTACCGGAATCCTTTTATAATTTTTTCACTATTCTTTCCTAATTAAAATGCATGAATAAATTATATTTTCAAAAAATACAATTTCTTTTTGCATTACTAAAAAGATTTAGCTAAAATTCCTTATGCAGTTGCTTTGTATTGCAGCTTTCTCGACTGATTTTTCTCTGAATGGTTTCTTTCTTCAGAGTAATTTAATGTTTGAGGAATACTCGCGGTTGGAAGTTTTAATGAATTGAAAAATAGGATGAAGAGATAGTAATGTAAGGTGATAGTCCC
This sequence comes from Ascarosepion bandense, assembly GCA_037127315.1. Lineage (NCBI taxonomy): Eukaryota > Metazoa > Mollusca > Cephalopoda > Sepiida > Sepiidae > Ascarosepion > Ascarosepion bandense. The sequence continues at coordinate 957,356 of JBBBDQ010002126.1, read as the reverse complement.
AAGTGAAAGCTTTCAGAATTTTCAAAACAAAATAAGTATTTATAAAAAAATTTTTTAGTTAGGCTAGAAATTGTTTTTATGACACCGCTATCGGTATAAGAAAAATGATTTTATAAAATAATAATAATATCCCCACTTTAAGCAAAATGTGTGTTATCTTAAGGTTTTTTCTTTTTCCCTCAAAATATGTTCAGTGAAAAAATGTCATGATCTCATTTCTGACGTTATATTTTTAGTTAAAACCCCGAAAGACATGAGCATACATCAGAAATGAAAAGAAATGGAATAATAATAATAATAATAATAATAATGTCATATAAAACAACAGCTACTGGCTTATTACAAAATAGATTACTCTAAATGGGCCAGGCTAGCGCTTTATTTCAGAAAGAAAAATAAAATTAGTTTATGTACATATTTTTTGAAATGTTTGAATCACTGCCTCTTCCCACATGTATATATCTTCTACCAGCTCTAGTGGATATATTTGTCAAATGAAATGGTGTTAATTTTGTTTTCTAAGGCATATCTCCAAATTGAAGTGGATGAGGAATACCAGAATTATTTGCCTATTAATAAGCAATAAGATTTAAAAGATTTCTCTTCAGTATAAAAGTATCCCCATGTATTTTCCAGCAAATAAATAATAATATGATGGCTGGACTAGACGGTACCGTTGCTTAAACAGATGACTTACTTTTTAAGAGCGCTACGAAATACAACACGTACAACTGACTCAATAAGTCAAGTTCAAAAACAGTGAACAGAAAAATCAGTTCTTTATGGACAAGATCAAATCCTTAGACCAGATAATCGACCATAAAGAATGAAGACCAGATCTCGCTCGACAGCAAATACCATGAAAGAAAACCTCCCCACGACAAATTTGGTGACCCTACAACGATTTCTTGGATTAGTAAATTATTATAATATTAATGTGCCAGATATGTATAAATTACGAGCACTATTAATTAATTTACTTAAGGGTACAAAATAGATTTAGTCGGCGAAATGACAAAAAACTTTTGAAGAAATAAATAAACTACCGTCTTCAGAGCTATTGCTGACACATTACGACTCACAGCGACAAATAATAGCAGCATCGGATGCAAGCGAATACGGCATAGGAGCGGTAGTATACTATAAATTCGAAGATAGCACACTGAAATTCGAAGATAGCACACTGAAATCAAAAATGGTCAAACTGAGAGGATGGCTGAAACTTTCAAAATAGCATTAATAACGCTAAAGACTTGGAAGCGGAATGAACAGCACTACAAAATTTTTTGAGTGTATATGTAGAATGACATCAAATCAAAACGTCACCGCGAAAATTCCACCTGCAGAGCTCATGTTTGCTCGGAAAGTGAAATCTGTTTAAAAAAAAAACGCCGGATAAAAAAAGGGAGGGAATGGTAAAAATTCCAAATCCGGAAAAAATACACGAACTGAAAATAAGACAAGCATACACCATCAGCAGCAAAGGTAATGTCGGGACCAGAAGTATCCCCTCCAAAAGTGTATAATCAGGATTACAGAAGTCCTAGAAAGAGTCAAGATTTACGAACTTCTTATCAAAAGATGGGCTATTCGTAGACCCCCAGTGATTTAGAAAAAGTTGAAAAAAGAATTTTGCCCGTCTTATTGGTCGACAAGCGTTCGAGCAAAATTTGTCGCTTGACAAGAGACACCGTGATAAAATCGTTGATATCTCCAGAGGTTAAATCCCAAAGAGTAATCAAGGATAAATGTTACTTCATATGAGGCGTACTGTTAACTACGCCTGTTGACTGTGAGGACGCCTCGAGTGGAGATCTCACAAACCCACAGAGCATGAAGGTACATCAGTATACACGGTTCCTCGTCTAGTATCAGGAGAGTGCTTGGCAGCTTGTCTAGTACTAAGTATCAGTCAGATACTCAGTACTACCTCTAACGGTCAGAACGACGGATAGATTTTTTGAAATAATGTTGATTTGAAAAGACATTATCTCTCTCCAAATGCTTGTCTACAGAGGGCCACAAAATATTAGTTATTGTGTCAGGCCTGTAGACTAACCTATTGGAAGTGTGGATAGACTTGTTATCTCTACTCCTTCTGCCCAGAGAAGAATGTCTCTAAATCTGTGACCCCCGCCAGCACAAATCTCTCTCTGGTCGAATCTGTTAGTTCTGTTTTGCCTGTAATGAACATGCTAACGATTTAGATGGATCTGATAAAACCTAAAGTTAGGTCTAATGCTTCGCACCCATTTTCCGCAAAGCATTTGTCAGCAGGAGAAGAAAAATCCCCATCAAAGAACGCTAGACCGAATAAACCACACCAAACCCATATATCAATGGAATCAAATGACAAAAAACTATAATCCCATCTAAAATTTAGGGGAAGACTCGTGCTGGGTGTCAATGGAGCAAGCGGAAAAATGATATTAACGCAAACGTGCAAAATAAAAGATTTAATATTTCTTCTGAATTTCAAAGAAGTTCACGCAAAAGACGTTGACAATCAAAGAAAATTCCCTAACGCCAAGATGGTGTTAATTGTGGTGCAGTTGGCACAGGTATTCCAGCAAAAAAAGGCCAATACTAGAAGAAACAAATGACACCTTCGATACATCTCCTTCCCTGGCGTTCTTGGACGAATATTATGTAAAAAAATAAACCAGGTCGGTTCAGGATGGATCCTTCCTGTTTTCCCATTCCTGTATAGAGCTCTCAAGTTAACTTTCCCTGAAACATTAGTGCCCTGTCTCTTGATGGTACTATCAAAAGTAAGTGAAACAGGTTGTCAGTGCACTGTCCTCGACCATGTTTAATGCTGATCTCCAACCCTAATCAGACTGATCATGGATCTTTGGTTGGTTAGTATAAAAGGTCGAGGCCTGAGGTCGGAGACTCGCAGTGCGAGTTTCGCTTGGGATCTGCGTATGTGTTTATGCAGGAGACCCAGTTTTCAATTCGTGACCGTGATTATATTCTGTTTAAAATATTTGTCCTCTATTCAGCAACTTTTGATGGACGCTCGTGAGGAGCGTTTTGGCTAGTAGGAAAGTATTTGAATGCGGCGTGTGCTCATATCTTCGGATATCCGGCGGGCCGGCTTTGCGTACTTGATGATAATATAAATAATAAGTCTCTGCGTGTCATTAGTGCTTATTGTCTAATGACCATGGGGAGCGGCCTGATTTGTTTTGAAGGATCGAGCCGTTTTTGACGACATCTCGTTGGGTAGTTTTAGTGGGCAATTGGAATGAAGTCCTTGACTCCGACATAGATCATATAGATGTGGTACCATTTCAGGACTTTACCGACGTTAGATCTTGTCGACATGTATTCAAAATAATCATCCCCGGGAGAGAGTATAGACTTGGACTAATAGAGCGGCTCGGCATCGGTAGTGTGGGCTAGCAACCTTGACCGAATTCTAGTTAAGAGAGTCAATTTAGAGCAGTTAGGTTGTCCAAATTTATATTCGATAGCTTACTTAGATCATTGGCTCGTCTGGGTTCATGTAAACTTAGACAAGCCTAAGATTAGGATGGCTGGCTTCTGGAAACGGAACGCATCATTATTTGGAGAGCAACGCTTTCAGAACCAGCTGCTAGTATACCTACAGCGGAAATACACGGGTCTGCGGTTGGGAATAAGTGGTGGGATTGTACTTGACGCAGTCGCCCGTTCTTGTTTCCTTGCTGGAACTGACTTACTAAATGAAGCAGAGGTTTATGCCTTAACGCTTCACTGGGAATGTGCTCTAGTTACTACGCAAAAACAAAAACAGAAGGGATAGGGTAGGCAACTTTCGGTCATTGACGATGTTAAATACAAAATTGAAGATTTTAACCAAGATTTTAGCCAGTCGTTTGCAAATATTCTTTTCTAGTCTGATTGGCTGCAAGATTTGTACTGAAATTAGAAGAACTATTCAGAACAAGCTTCACTTGGTACGTTTGATAAACGAACAAGTCGATAGTGAAACCGCACTGAACAATTTAGATCAATCCTAGGCTTTCAATAAAGTTTTATGATCGTTTTCTGGAGGCTTTCCTTTCGGTCGCTGGTTTCTGGCCGTATATTCGCACCTGAACCTGACTTCTGTATGTTCTTGTGTTGGAACCTTGACTTGGCAAATAAAAGTTGAATCCATTCGTACACGGAAATGCTACCACTTTGGCCAGGTACTCCGCCTATGTTGATTACGTTTTAGTTCATGTATCGAGCGAAGCCAAGATTGACGAAGTAAGCAAAGACATCAGAAGGTATGAAACGAGGAAAGATGCCAAGATCAACCACAAGAAGACTGTTGGCTTGCAATTGGACGTGTGAAAGCGAGTTTCTCTTCCTTGGTATTTCCTCTGAACGAACAGGCCAGTCAAGATACTCTAAGTCTAGTTCAGTTTCGATCTTTTGCTAGAAATGAATTAGTCGGAGGTGCGGGAGAAGGTCGAGAGTGCAGTTCGTCTGTGATACCGGAGGAATTTTTACTTTAAAAAGAGGGTGAAATTACTTGTTTTGCACATTTACCCAATTCTTCTTTAAACACTCTCCGTGCTCTCGTATTCTATCCTAGTCCAATTATTTGGCGTTTTTCCCCCTTTCTGGTGTAGAATCAAGGTTTCCAAGGTATGTCGGGAGATCTGCCACCACCACCCTTCTGAAAGTGATCTAGGTATGCCTAGCATTGAGATTCGTCAACATACGCTTCCCATCGCGTTCCTAGATCGAATGTATTCGCAAAAGGATGGAAATGGCGAATTCCAGAAGGAAGGCGCTAATAAGAACTCCCCGTCCTTAAAAAGTATGTACTCGTTCGATGATGTCCATCGTTTACCCAGCAGTGAGTGCTTCCTTTCATTAGCCCTCAAATTCCTCTTACTGTCGACGAATTGTCTCTCCGACGTCCAGGCTTTGTCTCTCAATATATCAGTTATTAATGAGAAGATCCATTCAAAATGTTCTAATTAGGAAACTCGCTCTATATGGCCTTAAGCATCCGGGTTGAAATACCTCACTAAGGATGAGGTATCTTTCACCTGGCTGGTGATGAGAAGGGTCCACCGGGTCGACAAAAATTTTCCTCGGCGTACTTGAAAAATTCATTGAGATTTTCATTATTTAGAAATTATTTTATTTTCCACTCCCCACAGACAAATTGTTTATATAGGACTAGTTAGAACTTATTAGAGTTTTTGAGATATTGACTGTTCATAGTAATAATAGTATGTAGTGCTTTGGTGTAACGTATATTGTATAGTTTGTTCGGGTCAATGATTATAGCTAGCTAAGTTTTTAAGATAAGACAGATGACGACCAGCATTTCCCATTTCCACTTTTGGCTTCTGAAACATTTTCCTATTTATAAAAAATAAATATTACTGTTATGAGAAAGTTACAACACAGTCAGTTACGAGACAGCTAGAAGATTGCTATCCCTGAGCGAACTTCATATACTACTACAGATTTAAGCAAGACTCTACTTCAAGTGGCATTATATTTCTTGATTGTGTTATCTTCATTCAGAGCAACGAAGACATAACCGTACAGTCCACATACTAAGAGAAACTTTGTCCATGTATCGCTAATGATGTTATGGGAGTTAGAAAAACAAATCATGAAATGTAGACATAGCAACACACAACTCAATACTTTAGGTATTCCCCAGACTTAGATAGGTAGAGTGACCTTAGCTGAAATCGAGATATAACAATAATAATAATAATAATAATAATAATGTTTCATTATATTTCAGTATGTAGTTTTTTGTATTTTGTATTTTAATTTCGTTGCATATGTGTGTATACTGTATATTGTCTAATTTCATGCCTAGGAATTGTCACTTTCTACATATTTATATAAGTCTGTAATCAGAAATTCATTTGAAAACATTAAAAGGACGTAAAGTTACCCACCAGACGCACGTAAAAAAAAATGAAAAACATTTATTTTTTACTGATCTTTAGTTGACTTTCATTTAAATATTTAAAAAGGTTTTTGCTTAAAATTTGCTTGTAATTCATTTTTAAAAATGTTTTAGTTTTATTACAATTTTTTATTCGGAATATTTAAAATCAAGCACTCGTCTTACATGAGAATAGAAATGACTGTATTGAATTCGATTATCACGAGGTGCTCTTTTTATGTTATACTTCTTGTATCTTAGTAGCGATCCTCACGATCATGCGTTCGTGAGGATCGAACTCACTGTAATTCTTTTACTAGACCATCTTGAATAGAATATATCGCTCTAAACTAGATCCAGTCTTTTGATAACGAAAAACACAAAATACTTAAAGCGTTATTGTCCTGTTTTGCTTTTATTTTTATTTTATCTTTTCACTTACCTTCTTCACAATATAGTCTCATGTGAGAGGAAAAAATAAATAAAAAAAATGTAGAATTTCATTGCCAAATTCTCGAAAAGAGCTCAGTAAAGTCTCGTTTCTAAAATATAAAATAGGAATCATTTATCTTCATTTCTATTATGGTACTAAAATGATTACTTCCTCTCCCGATTGAATTTTCTTTCTCTGTGCAATTTGCCGCCATTAAATTTCCTTCCTCTAAAAAACGTCTTGCCGAAGGCTTTTTTCAATCTCCCGCCTAAAAGAGATTAATAGTATCAGTGTCAATGCACTCTCTGTACGCGTCTCTCCCGATACAATCAGTGGCAGCTTAGCCAGTTGGAGACCGACAAAGGGGGGAGGAATCGTTTATTATTTTCCTCATGTACATCGATTAGCCGCTGTTGATGATGATGATTGACTTGCGACGAACCACCTCACAGAAAGGTCGATCGAATTATAAAGAACAATGATTTTTCCTTAAATTCGAGTTGGACTTTATAGCATAAAAGAAAAAGTATGTTTTTTTTAGGTCCGATAAGTGGAAACGCTGGCTTCTTATAAGAAAAAGGGAATTATAACTCTTTTACCCCATAAAGATACGATTGAGTGAAAACGCTCACATCACTAAAAAATGTGACATACAAAGAGCATCATCAGCAAGACTGTTTCACATACGACACTAAACTACAGCGGCCTTGAACCGGACTAGATGACCATTAAATATGTACAGGCACAGCATCTTCACAGGAAGGTTCTAAACAATATTATTATAGATTTTGTAAACTTGTCTGAATTTCTTACATGAAGCAATTTTGTTAGTTATAATAAAACATAAAACAACAACAACAACAGCAACAACAACAGCAACAACAACAATAATAATAATAATATATATATATATGCAGGATGCCCTGGGTAAATTCTTTTGACATTTTATATTTTTAATTTTGTGATTGTGAGTTGTTTCTCGACTGCACAGTATCGAAGGGTCAGTTGGGCACCGTCTGTGAGAAAAAGAACACCAAAAAGCTGGAAATGGCATGCTGTACTCCTTGGCATTCAAGCCGGAAACTCCAATGCAAACAACTCAGAGTGTTTGCGTGTCAATCTGAGGATAGTGCAGAGGATTCGAAAAGAGTTGAATGAGTCGAATGGTGATTACGAATGTTTTGAGTGATCACGAGTGATGGCGACGTTATGCCCCTATTCATCTTCCCACAGTGCTTCACACTAAACATGGAGGCTTACCTCAAGTGCCTTGAGGAAGTAATGCTGTCCTGGGTCAAGAGGGTTGCCACTGGAAGATACTATGTCTGGTAGCATGACTCTGCACTATGCTGCACAAGCAGGAGAACGCAGTCAGGGATGTCAGATAATTTCTGCGAAAACATCACACCTTAAACCTGGCCACCTAACTACCCAGACCGCAACCTCCTTAATTATTATTTGTGGAGCGCAGTTGATCGAGAGGCCAACAAAACTCTTTAAACACCAAAGATGAACTGAAGGCAAGGATTGTGGCAGCACTGACCATCTTAAACTAGGAGACTATCCAGAAGAGTTGCAAGAAACTCCAAACTTTTCTGGGGATCATGGGTGAAGCCAATGGCGATTTCATTGAATAAAATTTTATTTTTTAGTATTTCAAGATATTTTTGTTTAATTTTTCTAAATATATCTGTTAAAATGAAATGTCAGTGTTATTTCATTTTTGCGTAATCTATCCAGTTCTTCTTTCTCTCGCTCTCTCTCTCTTTCTGTATATATATATATATATATATATATATATATATGTGTGTGTGTGTGTGTGTGTGTGTGTGGATAGTTTAGGTTAGTGAGTGAGAAGTGTTAGTGTATATGCATTTGGTTGTGCGTCGGGTTTTAACATAGCCCAACAAAGAAAAAAGTATTTAACTCAACAAATCAACATTTTAAACTTAATTTCAAATCCAAATTGAATATTTCAAATCCAAATTCAGCTAATGACTGTGCCTGACCATACACCTTATCAGACACTCATGATATAAATATTCTTTACCTATTCCATTGTTAAGGAGAAAAAGTTCCATTCATACAATTTCTTCCTCAAAACTTTTAATTTAGGAAACGGATTTCGGCGAGAATACCTCCCCAACCACCACAATATTAAGTTTCGGCTTGACCATTATTACAATATTAACCTCTCAAAGTTTCGGCTTGACCATTATTACAATAATTAACCTCTCAAAGTTTTGGCTTGACCATTATTACAATATTAACCTCTCAAAGTTTCGGCTTGACCATTATTACAATATTAACCTCTCAAAGTTTCGGCTTGACTATTATATATCCTACATATCCACATAACATGAAACTTCTATTTTCACACATTACGCCTTTACCTGATTCATTAAACCTCATGTTTGACAGGCTTTTTAAATTTTACTGAATTTACAATAGTATGAACAATATAAATGCTTTGTATGTGTGTGGATAGATTGATTAAAATGATTTAGTGACATCTATTAACAGAAAAACTAACCCGCACCTAATTATTTCGAGTTCCTGAGATGCAAGAGTATCAAGAAGCCAAACAAATGAGTTATTTATGTGATGCATTTGTGATTAAATTGCAGTGAATATAAGACAGATCCTGTATGAATTTTGAATGTGGTTCAAACGACAACAGGTATTCTGTCAAAACTGGCACACACAGTACAATATTATTTCGTCACTGGCAGTTTCTACAAAATTATTTGAATGTTTTTCAGCAAGTTAATTGAAATGAATCCTCTATTCAGCTTGTCTTATATCAAGGTTGTGTAAAAGACTACAAGCATACACACACTAATATATATATATATATATATATATGTATATAATGTCATTGATAAAAAATAAAAATAATTTAATGTCTCTTTGATATATATTCGTGTACATAAACATACATCATTCATATATATATATATATATATATATATATATATATATATGCATAAGCTAATTATCAGACTTTGCATATTACCTGTCCTTAATTAGAAAGTCAGGCATACGAGCACATGTACACGCGTATATATATATATATATATATATATATATATATATATATATCCTTCTACTACAGACAACATATATATATATATATATATATATATATATATATATATATGCACGAACCTACTTCAAAATTCCGTGGTCTTATTATTATAAAAGAAGTATTTAATTACCAATTTCAACATTATTTACTTCGTTGTGAGTATAGATCAATCAAATATATTATACACTGAACATTTCGAATCTAAATTACAAATGACTTAATTAACAAAGATGTCTGTAGGCGCACATACAACGCACACAGAGACGTACACACAAACACGCATATATATTGAGAGAGAGAGAGAGAGAGATAGAGAGAACGAGAGAAGAGAAATAATATTAACTGAATCTTTGAAAGGAAGAATTGCAAGCAAAATTGATAAGCAATATATTTAAAAAATTGACTTGCTGTTTTTCCGTGACTTAAAGTTTCATGTGCATGCGCTGTTTATTTGTCGGTGTTGGCACAGTCACCAGACGGTGGTTAGATCAGCAAATTTAATTCTGTACTTAGCATAGATAACTTTATACATCCGTATATATTATAAGTAACTTTATATTTATTTATTAAGTTGCATGAGGAAAAGGTGAGAGAATGAGAAAATGCGTATCATACGCCCAACCAAAACTCGTGACTCTCTAAAGGGGTGAAGAAATTTATGCAGTTATTCCTTAGTGAAGGAATATATATATATATATATATATATATATATATATATATAAGTCTCTTTGAGAACAAGCGTTCATTCATTTCTATATATATTCATTTATATATATATATATATATATATATATATATATATATATATGTATATTCCGGATGAAATGGATAATCCCACAAAAATGAAATTAACACTGACATCTCATTTTAACAGATATATATTTTTTTAAATTAAACAAAAAATATCTTAAAATACTTCAAAGTACATTTATTCTATCAAATCACCGTTGGTTTCAACCACGGCTTCCAAAAGACATCAGAATATTCTGCAAAAATTCTGCACGATCTCCTTGTTTAATTTGTTTAATGCTGGCATTATCCATGCCTTTAGTTCATTTTTAGTGTTACAAGGAGTTTTGCTGGCATCTCGGTCAACTGTACTCTACACATAATAATTTAGGTAGTTGCAGTCTGGGGAGTTCAGTGACCAGATGTAAGGAGTGACCTGGTCGCAGAAATTGTCTGACAACCATGACTAGGTTTTCCTGCTTGTGTTGTAAGTCCTGTTACTAGTGATAGAGTCTTCCAGCAGCCATCCTCTTGACCCAGGTCAATACTACCTCTTCAAGTCACTTGATGTAGCCTTTGTGTTTAGTGTGAGGCCCTGTGGGAAATAGAATGGAGGTATAAGGTCGCTATCACTAGCGATTATTTTAAACACTTTCGTAATCACTATTAAACTCATGCAATCCTTCTCTGTATTGTCCTCAGATTGATGCTCAAACACTCTGAAAGATTCGTAATGGAGGTTTCGGCGTGAATGCTAAGAAGTACAGCATGCAGTTTCCAAATTTCTAGAGAATTTAATTGCATCATGCCATACTTTTTCACGGAGACGATCTCCTGCTGCCACTACTAAACTTTGCAGTCGATAAACTCAAAAGCAAACGCGCATGCGTGATATTAAAAATAAAAATGGTGGCAATTTACCAATCGCACCTTTGATATTACTGATACCCATTATCTGCATCTAAGAAATTCTGGAGTGGGGTGGGGATACTATAGGTAACATCAATCTATTAAGTCTATGCATTGTATTAATTATATATATATATATATTTTTATTTTTTTTTAATCATATCACCCCAAATATATATATATATATATATATATATATATATATATATATATAACTCTTCACCATATATGCCTAACTCTTTAGCAATGGATTGAGTTTTCGCGGTGACTGGCGTGTGTATACACCGCTTATATAAAAAAAAATTCCTTATCTGATTCCATGAGCCAAGTCAGTCAAGTTTCGATCCCGGCCAGAAGCAAGTGAATGTCTAGCCACACTGATGAGCTGTGATACAGCAAAACAAGCTAGTATGTAGATGATGAATATACATTTATATGTATATAATATATGTCTATGAATTGTATTAAGTATTTATACATACATATATAGATATAGTTATATATATGTCTGTGCCTTGTATTAATTACATGTATATATATATATATATATATATATATATATATATATACACGTGTATATAAGGGGTTTAAATATATTTCACAGTTTAATATTTACTTTTTATAAAAAGTGCTCAGTGCAGAAGAAGAGAATTTTTAGATTTACTATTATTATTATTATTATTATTATTATTATTATAGCATACTGCAAATCAAAATTTATTAATTTTGTGTATTTAATATCCCATCATCAGGCGATCTGATGATGGTGAAACACCGAAACGTAATAGCTTTTGATCTGCAGTAGGCTATGGTCTGGGATGTGCGTTGTGGTACAGTGGATATCGGCTCGGAACGAGAAACCGCGGAGCCGAGATCGAATTTTAGTTGCAATCCGTTGTATTCACTTACGCGCAAATACCCTTGGGAAAGATACTAATCCGTCTCTTCCTTCCAGTTATGGGTTAAATAGCAGGGCAAATTGGGTTCTATAGCCTTGGTCGGCAACAAGTCTACCGCAGAAAGCAATGGCAACCTACTGCGGGATAATCTTCTGCCCAGTCAGTCATGTCTTTTTCGAGACATGATCGCCCAAGCGTGTATAACGTATGGCACTTAACTGACTAGCTTCTCTTTCTGTGTTTGCTTCTCTCTCTCTGTCTTAATATATATATATATATATATATATATATATATATGTGTGTGTGTGGTTTGTATTTATCCATGTATACTGAAGCAGCTGATTAAAAATTATCTTAATCTAAATTTTATCATAAATCTTTAGATAACATTAAATTTAA
>JBBBDQ010002126.1:922500-940000 GCA_037127315.1 Ascarosepion bandense | reverse complement strand
CTTGTCTCAAATCTGTTCAAATACAGATGTGAGAGTAACATATTCAAGTAAATTGTACAACAATAAAATTTTAAAACGTGTTTTAAAGCAAAGATTTAGATGAATGCAAATAATAAAATAAACGTGTTAATAATTATATCCCATATTTATGCCAGTCTGTTCATGTATATGCATATACGTGTATGTGTGTGTACGCACGGGCACACATTGTCGCGAATATTTACATATATGAAGACTGATCCTAAGTTCAATAACAAGTGATTGATATAAAATTAGATCTGTGGAAATACAAAACTGTCTCAACGTTTAATTACGAAATGGTAATTGCCGTAGCAGATTCAAATTTCGGTTGAAATTGTGATTTATCTTATCGTGCGGGCAAACGTTGGTGAGGAATCCTGGACTAACCACTTGCAAAAGATCAGTAATTAATTCTCTCTGATATTTGTAACACGTAATGATCTATAGAATTTGGGCAGCTACCATTACCCCAAGAACTGACGTGAAAATCTCTTCGTTTAAATGTATTTAAAAATGAATCTATTTTTTAACACGTTCATATCTGTGTATGTGCCTATATAACATTATAGTGCACATTTTTTTAACAAAAGCAGAATTCAAGAGTCAAGTGTAATTATCAAAATTATTCTATTTTAACAGATAACAGAAGATGTGAGACTGAAAACTGACGGTGTATTGAATTAGAGAAAGGTGCATTCAAAAAGTTATACAAAGTAATGAAAAAACAGGAAAATGTTAAAAACAAAGAATATTGAACTTCTATGTAATATCAATCCTTCTCAAGCAACAACGACATAGTTCTACAGAAACATGCTGAGAATGCTATAGACGGGATATATGAACATCGTGGAATTTTAAAGGAAAACGAAAATAAAAAGGAAACTTTTGCTCAGAACCAAAAGGAGACACTTTAAACTTCTAGGGCACATAATGCGAAAATAGACTTTAAAGAATTTGATATCACAAGAAATATTCATTGTACTAACAATATCCTGTGAGATAAATTGGCTGATTATCGTAGAAGCCTGAGGTGAAAATGAAGAAAATATTTGATCTTTCTAATTTGTTTTTGCTCGCTAAGCGATACACCGAATGCATGTAAGTATGGCACAAGGTCAATTGGAGAAACTGGAGAGTGGAAGGGCGTTCCGCTAAAATCCTATCTTCCGAGGTCTTGCTTGACGTCGGCCACAAGGGAGATCACTTTCGTTCAACTCACCTTTCTACTACTTCTTCATTTTAGATCCTTTTTATAATTGTTTGCTTCTGTTTTTTACTTTCATTCTTTTCTTCTTTGTAAATGTGCTTTTTTTTTAGTAGTTAACCATTTTCCTTCCTTTTCTGCTCTTGCTCTCTCTCTATATCTCACTATCTCTTCCCATCACCCATTTATTCTGATGTTTGTTTCTTCCTCTATTCCACTTTCTTTCATTACTCTTATTTTTTTTTAATTCCCGTTCGTTTTCAGTTATCTGCATTCTAAATTTCACTTCTGTTCTTTGTTACACGTTCTTCTTTTCTTTGTTTCCTTCCTTGCGTTCTTTCTTTTTACTCCGGATTTTATCTTATTGAGGTAGGGACGTACTTACAGAAAACTGTGACAAATGAATCATTAAAAAAATGAACAGAACCACATATTAGCGCGAAATTTAATGAAAGTCAATAAATTCGTGTCATACGATGATGGTAGCTACCCTCTCTTGTCTTATAAAAATGTTTCATCTACCTAATATTATGGAAGATTAATCACCTTTTTCTGAGAGAAGGATAACAATATGATATATTAAAACGTTAAAAAAAACGTTGAATTCTTGATTAGAAAAGTATATTTCAAAACACTCCACAGATTGAGGCGAACATTTTGGCATATGCTTATACACATCGCATATACCTACATATAACACACACACACACACACACACACACACACACACACACACACATATATATATATATATATATATATATATATATATAAATCATGTTTCTTTATCTAAGTATTTATAATTATATATATGTATATTTATGTTATAAATAATTTTATACACATACACACATATACATATACATATATGAAAGAATAAATTAGCGTATATATAATTAAACAACTAGAAGTGTATAAATATATGTGTGTGTGTTCGTGTGTGTCCGTGTGTGTGTGTGTGTAAGAGTATGTGATAAAATATAGTTTTAAGGTATTGTATATTTATTGGTTAACGTGGTCGATATCAAGGATAGAGTGTAGGTGAATATAAACACGGACATTGAAATCAACAATCAGAGGCAATAGTCTGTTCCATGCTAAATACAATCGTCAGAACAAGCGCTTAGCATGGAAGAGTCTGTCGCCTTTCTGTGTTGACTCCAATGTTCCGTTATATATATATATATATATATATATATATATATATATATATGTGTGTGTGTGTGTGTGTGTGTGTGTGTGGCTTAAACTAACGGATATATTATATATAGATTATAATGGATATGTTATATAATTTGAGTTGCAGTATGCTATTATAACAATAATAACTATATGTGTATATATATATATATATATACACATTTATATCTATCTATCTATATATATATATATATATATATATATATATACACTTAATTATTTTAATTGATATTTACTTGCATTATACTAAGTTATATCCTTAACTGCAAAATTATATTGAAAATTATATACGTAGCTAGCTTGCTAGAAAGAAAGAAAGAAAGAAAGAAAAACAAAAAAAGAAAGCAACAAAGAAAGAAAGAAAGAAGGAAACATACATATATACACACACAGATATAATGTCTTTATATATTTCTAAGTAAATACTTAGAGAGGCAAAAAAGCCAAATTTAGGGAGGTGCTCCGCCACGAAAGGTCTCTGCTCCTCCCCTCACATAAACATGTATACTTTAAGTATATTTCTATGTATATAAGTATATATTTTCAGTCATGTACATAGAATACATCCATGCCCATGAGTGACTATATATAATTATGTACACTATGGCTAATATGACACTTGATTACATTAAATGAAGGATTATGAAACTAGGTGCCGGAAAGTAGGTGAAAGCATTAGAATCTTCCATTAAATAACATAAAGCAAGGATTTTTACCTATAAAAACTTGTATATCTTAAATGTCTTTATATATATGTGTGTGTGTGAGTAGGTGTGTGTGTGTGTGCGGAAGGAATAAGTTATATTTATTTTTTGCATAGTAAATATTAATTATATATATATATATATATATATATATATATATGTGTGTGTATATATATATATACGTTTAAATAACTTGTATTTTAGGCGGAAATTCTTCATCTAAACGAGTTTTAATAAATTCAGCAGATAATGACTATTTGTTAATTTTTCTAATTATTGCATTCAAAAGTTTGAAAAAATAGAAGGAAAAATTATGCAAGGAATGAAAGGAATAAAACATTGTCGATTTCTCAGGAAGTTATTGATGTTATCGGCCTGGGGAGGCGATCCGAGTGGGCTGTACGTTTGGAAAGAAACCGGAAACCATACTACGTGTTGACCCAAGTGTTGCGAGTAAAACTGGTTTGACTAAAGTGTCCGAAGCCATCGTTGGTTGTCATAAGTCATCGTGACCGTGGGTTCGAGCCTACTCGCCTTGCTTCAAATCAGTTGGTAACGCCAGATTATGCTTGCTCTACCACACAATGTAACTAAAGTGAGCTTAGCACAGTGGCAGTATAAAACAGAAGTTCATTTTGTGGGCGCTGAATAAACAGCAATCCACCTGTGCGGGTGTCTGCACAATAGAAACTGACTAGCTTTATTAGTTGATGTTTATACATGGAAAACATGTAGCTGATCATTATATATATATATATATATATATATATATATATATATATACATACACTACCGGCCATAATTATTAGGCCGCACCAGTTTTTTTTTTAAGCAAATGATGTATTTTATACTACTTTTAGTATTTATTGCCAAAAGAAAATAGAATGTTTTTTTGTTATTATTACTTTGCAAAATTTTACAAAGCAAAGAAGCAAAGATGAACTCGACCGGATCACCTTAAATTTTCTTTATTCTTTCATTGATGAAACTGCAAGGTTATTATAGGTTATTGTTAAATATTTGTAAATTCATTTGATGTACATGCTATTGTGCAGTATTAACAAAAGAACCATTCTATTTCTATTTTCAATTATTCAGTTGGCAATAAATAATAAAAAATAGTATGAAATACATCATTTTTTTAAAACACTGGGGTGGCCTAATAATTATGGTTGATATTGTATATATATATATATATATATATATATATATATATATATATATATGGGGGGGTGTTTGTGGACAAACGTGTACGATTTTATCACAGACTATTCTAAAATTGTCATGATGTATATCTAAAAATCAACATTTAACTTTGCATTTTATTTTGCTACCACATATGTGTGAGTGCGTCCATGTGTGTGTATATATATCTGTGTGTATGCATATATGTTTATGTATGTGAGTGCTTAATTTTGGTGTGAATAAGGAACGAAGAAAATAATTGCAACGTTCAAAACATTAATTTAAAACAGTGCTAAATATTAAAATTAAGCAAAAGATATTTATTATTCTACCTTAGAACAAAATACTTTGTACATGTTCTAAAGTATAATAATATATATATATATATAATTACCATATGCATATAGTAATTACACACACACACACACACACACACACATATATATATATATATATATATATATACCGTATTATGTATAAATATATAATTACCATAATTTTCAAGCCACAAACTGGGAAAAGTTCCAGTTTTACTTACAGGTTTTACTTTTCTTATATAATAAATCGACCCTGCCTCTTAGCTTCAGAAATGACACAAAATTAAAACGAATAATTTTGTATCAATTGAACATGCTTCTAAACAGATATAACAAGCTTAAATAAATATATGATATATAGTCTGCCTATGTAAATGTGTAATTAAGTAAATGTATGTTTAATTGTTTATTTATCTATTACTTTAATTAAATGCTATATTAGTTGACATGTAAAACTATTTTCTTCGAATATTAGAAATTCATAGAACATCGATAAGAAACCTTTAGTTTAATCTGCCTCGCAATCTTTTTGCTTATCTTTTTCTTATTCTCCCTCTATAATAAAGAGCATTATATTTTTGTCCTTTCTGTACATGATTAAAGTCAAAATCTGCTTAAGTGCATGTACTGTTTATATTTGTGTAAAATATTAGTTAAATAACACAGCAATGAATTTTAATTGTTACATATCTGTTCTATATAAAAATATTTTAACCTGATAACCCGATACATGGCTATAAATGATTTTCTTTTATGCATATGAAATTATTCGTTTATGAAGAACCACGAGTTTATATGCAAATTAATGTATATTTAACCAAAATAAAAACTGGCTTTTTCCACTTTTAGTAATTTGTTCTTTAATTGTTAGTTTTCGTTTCGTTGTGAATAATTCATATGACTGGGATCTAGTTCTTTTCTGGAATGCATACAGCGAAATATAGTCGACTCAAATAAACTATATACAACTGGGCTCGACAAACTCACCAAGAAAAAAATACACAATATAATCAAATTAAAAAATAATATTTCCTCTGATTAAGTGAGAATTCTCGCGAATAGGTAGTTTTGTTTTCACTCACTTTAAAATCATAAGGATAATTCTCTTTTGAATATCAACATGTAAAAGAATTTAATACGAAAGTTAATCGTTTGCTTCCGGTCAGATAACGCTAAACGACGTCAGTTTTTTTTATTATAGAAGTTAAGTAACATCGAACTTAATCGGTTCTTAGATGGGTGACCTCTAATGAAGGAAAGATACTTATAATTTTAATTAGCTGATAATCATATATTTTTGCCAGTAGAAAGACAATATCATAAATGAAGAGGAATTAATTTTAAGATCAGTGTCATTTAAAAAAAATAACCCAAGTGGAAAGATATATAATTGAATCATCCGTTTAACTAAAAGAATAAAAACTAGAGCCTTTCATATTCATTTGTCACTGACAGATTTTATAAAAATTACTTTATAACAATGCTTTCAAAAGATGAAATGTTGATATAAACTTAATTACTTCAAAATTAATGTCTTTGCTGTATGAGCAAATAACACTTTTCCAGACATATTTTTTGCTTTATGCTCGATGCGTTTAATTCCATTTTAATTTTTAATAAGGCATCTTTCGCGGTCGTTCCTGTTGTTCTTGTACAAATTGAAATACAACAAACGTGATTAACTGCCGGGAAGTAAACATTAGAATGGCATAAGTAACAGAGGAGTTCTAATTTTTAGAAAATGCATTATATATATATATATATATATATATATATATATATATATATATATATATATTCTTTTTACTCTGGGTTTGTGTGCGTGTATTTTATCGGTGGTTGGCCTGAAGCAAAAGATTGCAAATCTGTTCTAAATAAATAATAATAAATTTGTTTCAATTTGGTAGTTATTTTGTCATTATTTTTAATTTTTCTCAACCTTTAATTTTAATCGACAATAGCCATGCTAAGTGCGTCTGCATGACATGATGAGGAAAAAAGATCTTACAAAAACGTATTATACAAATATATTGTTGTAATAACAAAATTAATTATTAACATAATATTCATTTGGCACCAAATTAGGATAATGTGTTGTTTGCAGCGAAGATTTTGCGTCAGTTGCAATCCAATGAGAATTCTTCTATTCTACCTTCCCCACGCCTCACTTCAGATCCTTTAATAGTTATGATCTAAAATAAATCCTGTGTTTAACAAAGTTTGCCGGCTAAACCTTTTAAAACTAAAGTTTTTAACTGCTAAACAACACGATTTTAATTGAAATAGTTCGATTTATTTTGTCCTCAGTCCACCAATCAATACTATTTCATTGTTTTGAAATATTCACAATTTTAACCAGTCACCATATTTTAGAACTAGCAGATATCTTCATTTTCAATAGTCGAGTTTCTATTTCAAATAAATAAAAGAGTTTTTTTTAAATTTTGGACAGGGGTGTATACACATATGTTACAAATACACGCACTCAGTCATTTTTATATATACATATTTATTCGAATGACGTGAGTTTTCCTCGCAAGTTCATTATCTTTGAATACTTGGTGAGGGTGGTACTCACTGCATTAGCAATAATTCGAAACATCGGCCATATATATATATATATATATATATATATATATATGTGTGTGTGTGTGTGCGTGTGTGTGTGTGTTTATATATATGTGTGTGTGTGTGTGTGTGTATGTATGTCTGTATGTATGTATGTATTGATATGTGTGCATGTATTTATGTATATGCCTGCATGTACGCATGCATGTAGGTTTGAATATTGCATAAATAGATAGATAGATAGATAGATAGATAGATAGATATATAGATAGATAGATAGATAGATAGATAGATAGATAGACAGACGGCGATAGATACATACATACACACATACATACATACATACATACATACATGCAAACATACGAACGGACTGAGATATATATAGATAGATATATACAGACTGAGATAGATAGATAGATAGATAGATAGATAGATAGATAGATAGATAGATAGATAGATAGATAGATAGATATTATCGCACCCATTTCCTGTCTTCAAGAAAATGAATTGTTGAAATACCAGCATAAGAATCCAATATCAAATGTTGCTTTATGTCCAAAAAATAAAATAAAATTTCAGACAATCGCTTCCACCTAAAGCCAATCAGTGACTGAATTCGAAGTAAATAATTTCTTAAAATAAATGAGGGCATCCATATTTCAGGTGAAAAACAATATTTGCACAGCAATCCTTTTTTAATACAAGTTTCGTAAAACAAGGCTGAAAATGTACTTTAGTTTAGATTTTTGATTACTTATCTCAGTATAAATGGATCATTCTCTGAACCTAAATAATTGCTCACAGTCACATTATAAAGGCCGTATTTGGAAATTAAGCTTATCATTAATTAAATATATTATTTTCTTTAAAAAAACAGGCGTACGTATAAAAGATCAACATAATAAATTTAAACGAAAGTATCTTGTCAGATATATATATATATGTGTGTGTGTGTGTGTGTGTGTGTGTGTGTGTGTGTGTGTGTGTGTGTGAAGAACAAAATATCCCCATTTACTTGCTATTTAAGTTTCACCAATGGTTGTCCTGCCTAATGAAAACGACATGGAAGAAACTTGAGTAGCAAGTAAGTGGTGAACATTTCGTTTTTTGATATATTCTTGGCTCTTCATATTCAGTTCTATTGATTGTCTGTTGAGTCCTTTTTTTAAAATAACCTTCTACTTTTTTATTTTAATGTTTTTAGTGTTATATATATATATATATATATATATATATATATATATATATATGAAAGCATCCACTCTATCATAATACACACACACACACACACACACACACACACACACACATATATATATATATATATATATATATATATATAAAAGAGGATGCGTTCATATTTATATTCACATATTCCGTTAATTATTGTTATCGTTTATTAATTAAAAGAATTTAATAGTTTATGAATTACCTATTATTTAGGAGGATGTGTGTTGTGGTGCAGTAAATATCGACTCGGAACGAGAAATCGGGGAACCGAGTTTGAATTCCATTCACTCACGCGTAAATACCCTTGGGAAACGTATTAATCCATCTCTTCCCTCCAGTTATGGGTTAAATAATAGGACAGATTGTGTTCTATAGCCTTGGGTGGCAACCAGTCTACTGCAGAGAGTCATGTCTCTTTCGAGACATGATCGCCCAAGAGTGTTTCCCGTATGGCACTTAACTGACTGATTATTTATGTCTTGATAGTAGATAAAAAAAAAACACTTCAAATGATTTATCTTCCAATTTGAAGTATTGTTGTATTTGTTAAACTAAGATCAGCTACTTAATCATTATCTGATATAAACATTATTATTTATTATGATTATTTATTATCATCTATCTACATAATATTTATTTATGATTATTACACATAAAGACACACACACACACACACACACACACACACACACACACACATATATATATATATATGTATGTATATTTTAGCCGAATCATTTATGATTTTATTGGCATTAGCATAAGATGGATAATTTTTCTTGCGATTTTTTCACACACGTTCATCATATATAATCCAATAAAATCAAGTTCACCATATTCACTGTAAGTTTAATTTTTCAAGAAATCGTTTTGATTTAACATTTTTATTTTATTATTGTTCGCAAAAGATGTTTTCCCTTTTTTTTAAATATAACAGTTGCACAGATTACTTAATTTGATAACAAGAATTGCTTACTAACACAAACACAGTCTCATATTTTTCATATCTATTTGCATGATTCTACTGCAATAGAATTCGATAGAGAAATAGACAATTATACATAAGAAACATATTTTAGTGTGTGGGTACGATGCATACATAAGCAATATATATTTTTTGCTACTTCAAACATTATTTTTAGTAAATAACTATTTATCAGATAAAGGTATACAATAAAATAACAATTTAAATAATAAAAATATAATAAATAAAATCCATAATATATATATATATATATATATATATATATATATATATATATATATATATATATATATATATTATTTAGTGTATTTAGGAAGCAATCTCTCTTTATAAGTTTCATTAAAAACAACTGATTTAGTAATACGGTGATGTTTTATTTTTTTATTTTTTCTTGTGTTCTTTAGGATGTGCGTTGTGGTGCAGTAGATATCGACTCGGAATGAGGGATCGGGGAGCCGAGTTCGAATTCCAGTTGAATTCCTTGCATTCACATACGCGCAAATACCCTTGGGAAAGGTATTAATCCATCTCTTCCCTCCAGTTATGAGTTAAATAACAGGACAGATTGGGTCCTATAGCCTTGGCTGTCTACCAGTCTGCCGCAGAAAGCAATGGCAACCTACTGTGGGATAATCTTCTGCCCAGTCAGTCATGTCTCTTTCTAGACATGATCGCACAAGCGTGTATCAAGTATGGCACTTAACTGAGTGACTGACTTGTGTTCCTAATTTAATTTTTCCTCTTTTCTCAAGAAAAATTAAATAAAAATTTGAACCGCAGTACATTCTCAGGCGAGTTTAATGAAACTTTATATATATATATATATATATATATATATATATATATATATATGTGTGTGTGTGTGTGTGTGGTTGAAAGAAACGCACTGTTCATTGGTAAATTTCATATTCAACACACTATAAGAACTTTCTCTCATTATATATGTTTATAGAAATAAAGAAAGGTTGGTAGGGAAAAGCGTTTATATATATATATATAAATATATATATATATATATATATATATATATATATATAAGCTTTCAAACAATTTGCTTTCTGTTTATATATATACATACATGCATAACTATAAATATTTTTAAACTTTATGCCTCATTCATATACCTACACCCAATCACAGAAATATATGTATATATATATATATATATATATATATATATATATTAGTTTGTGTCTTATAGAAATTTATATAGATTATATATGTGTATATGCATGTATGGATATATACATGTATATATATATATATATATATATATATGATTATATAGTATACTAAACGTCGTTATATATATATATATATATATATATATATATATAATTAAACTTGTTTTCAATTTAAAATGAATTTCACTAAATTAATAAAATTAAATAAAATTAATTTTAAATAAATCAAATTTAATTATATTATGCTCTACCATCTATGTTTTATTAAGGACTTTTTAAAAATAAATGCCGGAGAACTCGGGATTCTAAACCTGTACATATATATATATATAATCCTATACGTTTCAGTGATGTTGAGATTCGTTCCGAAAATTAGAACATCCAAGACTTGTATTTGTCAAAATTCTTTGGAACCATTTTTGTTTTTCTGTGGCGAAAAGAATCTCATGATATTTTTTGCATTAGAGCTGTGATAATCAATTTTTTTAACTCATAAATATTTAACTTGAAGCAACAGTTCAAATATTTTTATACTTCATGGGTTCATCATGAGAAAGAGAAAGAAAAAAATAGATAGATAGATAGATAGATAGATAGATAGATAGATAGATAGATAGATAGGAGAAATATATTTGCTTTTAAGCTTGGTTTTTTACTGCATATTTAATCTCGATTGTCGTTCAATCGTTTTGTCAGTAATTTTAAATTTAATATTTCTCATGCTAAACAGGTTTTGAAGAAACTATCCTCGAAATAAACCGATGCTACTAGGACATCACGAATTTTACTTGGACCCCTCCCTTTTCAATACCTATGCAACATTTATATTAAAACAAACATAATTATCTGTTTATATTTTTATTTCATTTGTTAAATAATGCAGAGAAAAATCTTTTAAAACTTCTATAAAAATTTTACTATATTAGAGAATGCCGATTAATGCTATAAGTAGAATAGTCTTTTCACTATCTTTAAAAAACTTGTTTTTTTGAGAATAAACAAAATCTCGTGTTTATTTATTGATTTCTTCTTTTTTTTACCAAGTTTTTTTATCATTTGCGAATAAAATCAGGCGGTAAAATATTTTCAGAATTGTTGTCCAAATCTTGTTAGCAACATTTTGGAGAAAATAATTCCAAGGTTTTTGATTTAATGTTCAAAAGCAATATCTAATTAGTTATCGTTTACAGAAGATATGTCGATTTTCTTTGAGCATCTCAATCGCATTCATCGATAATCTGCAATGAGATAAAAATCGACCAGTGTAGAGAGCATGAGACACTTTTCTTCATTTTTTCTTTATTTTCACAGACTTCAAATGTATGCACACACACACACACACACACACACACACACATATATATATATATATATATATATATATATATATATATATATATAATATTAAATATATATTAATATTAGAGTAGTAAATGACAAAACAGGAAATATTCAATTCCCTAACATGTTAGGATAAAAACTTCGCTTTTAGATTGTTGAAAGTTTTATTGGAAAATAAAATGTCGTAATTGAAAGAGACACTTGATTAAGATAGAGTTGGTAAATATTTGTATAACGATGCTTGCAAACAAATTGTGAATGCATTTTTCACGCAAATTCTTTAGTTAAAACAAAGTCTGTATCATGAATCCTGTCATACGTGTTTTGCATTAGTGAAACATGTATCGTTACATCTGGATTAGGGACCTGGTTTTATTAAAAATCTTATTCTAAATGATACTTTATAAAATGGCAAATGTAATGAAATTGTTTGAAAATTCGTTTACAGATTTTATCGCTAACGCTTATAAACCAGTCAAATCCTTTCCAGATTTACAAATATTAACAACTGGTTGCAAAGTAAAAAATCAATTAAATCCATTTAAGTTGAATCTCATTGAATTGAATTTCTAAAGAGGAACACAACTAAAAAACATATTACCAATCTGGTTGAAAGACTTCAGTCCAAACTATCCTATATATATATATATATATATATATATATATATATAGGAAAATACAGCGTGAGAGAGAGAGACAGAGAGAGAGTAGGTATGTGTGGGAACTTAGGTAATATTACCGCATGGTTACAATCAGTTTCATGTCTTTATTCATCTTTAAATCATTTTAACAAATATATTTTTATTTAAAAATGTACATTTATGCATATATAGAAATGTTGATATATATATATATATTTATATTAGACTAAATTAGCAGGAAAATAATTCATATAGCTGAGAATAAGTATTTAATATGGTTTCATTTCATGTTTACCCGCATTTAGTCACATATTTTTCTTTGTTATGTCGTTGATCTTCGTATGTCATTTATTATCAACATAATCATTATCATTACTGACATCTCTATAGATGTCCATGTACACAGGTGACTGATGTTATCCGCCACATGCCAAAGTCTCTCAGGTGACACACGTGTTTTACGGGCCCTAAGTCACTTGCACACACACACACACACACACACACACACACACACACACACACACACACACACATGCTTCATTTGTATGAATGAAGTTATACACGTACCAACTTTGAGCATTTTGCACTTTCTGAGTAATCAATTCAATACACCGTGTCTCTTCAGAATGTGGGTGATCATGGCCCTCCTTTTCTTTCTGTATATTGTAGTACTTAATACATCCACACACACACACACACACACACACACACACACACACACATATATATATATATATATATATATATATATATATATATATATGTGTGTGTGTGTGTGTGTGTGTGTGTGTGTGTGTGTGTGTGTGCATATATAATAACGTAGGTATTTCAGTGTTTGTACATGTAGGTGAAGTAATAAAAATGTAAAAATGTCGAATTAATTAAATGTTGACGTAAGTCCATTAATTATTTAGAAATATATATATATATATATATATGCATGTTTACATATATGTATCAACACACATATATATGTATGATCATTGTTATTATTATTATTATTATTATAACTTATTGCAACTCAAAACTATTGTTTCAGTGTTCAATACACCTTCATATATATATATATATATATATATATATATATATATGAATGTATGTATAATTTGAAGTATGTCTACATATGTGTGTATATGTACGTATATGTGTATGTGTTTTATGCGTTAGGTGCATATGTATAAGGGGGGGATGCAGAAAATATAACTCGATTATATTTCCTGATTATAGGAGGATGTTAAAATTATTATCTCAGCACGAACGCTCACATGGTTCAATTTTTTTTATTCTTGCTCGTTTTGTCGCTTCTGTTTCTGCCAAACGATCATTTCGATAACAAGCTTCGCGCGCTTCGGTTTTCTCTCATGAAAACATTTTCCGCAGCATAAATATGACAAATCTAATCGCATAAACAGAAACATTCAATCTGAACGACAGATAACGACAAATACGAATTTATTTTCTTTATCTTTTCTTACAACATACATTCACTTAAAGACGATATAGTTTTTGTTTATTTTCTGATGACACGCTCTCATCAAATGATATTCCCTTTGCTGTTTACGCCGGCAGAAGTTCGTTTGCAATTTATGATTATAAATGCATGTAACGAACGCTGTACAAATGAAAGAATTCGAAAGCAGACACGTGACAGATCAGACACGGGGAACCACTGAGAACTATGCAAATAGATTGTGAATAAATGGTATCAACACAAAGCCAAAATTAAATCCCTTGAATATTTGCGTCTAAGATATATTCTGATAAGATAGTCGTAAACAAGGAAAAGTGGATCTGCTAGAATGTTAACGCAGCAACCATGCCCAGCAGTTTGCATAACTAAGGACAACGAGAGAAGTTGTTTAAATACCATGAACTAGCCAAGAAAGGGAGATAACTCTGCAACAGAGGTCGTGTCATGTCTGTAATTATTGGCACACGCAGAACAGTTTCAGAAGCACTCAAATATGGATTACATGAATTTGATATTCAAAATATTCTTTAGATTGTCTAAACGTTTGTTAGAGTTTGAAAATGTGCTGTCTGGCAGAGTTAGAATGCTTGTGCAAACAACTGGGTTACAAAAATGCAGAGACGGCAGATCTCATTATAGCAAACACAGTAAAGAAGTTATGACAGTTTGACAACTGGAAAATGTTTAGAACTTGCGGAAGAACTGAAAATAAAATTTAATATCATTACAGGACTGTTTCGGAGAAGGTTGAATGTCCTCACAAAACCACCGGAAAAATATAAATAAAAAAAAATATATGGAAGACATCCAGAAAACAACATTAATTTTTTTTTAAAAAGTAGAAAAAAATAGAATAACGAGAATATTTCTCGAATATTGAGGAGACTTTGGTAATTTGATCTTCGGCGAATGTCACATGATACTATTGGTGTAAAAACCCAGAGAATGATAATACAAGCCATCATACTGTAAATATATTAAATATGATAAAATAGTAGTACTAGTCGTTATCAGAGCACTGACAACAATCACACTGAGCCTTAAGTATTAAAGATACTTGCTGCCACTTAATTTTCACTATAAGCTACCTGTTACTCAACCTAATAATAATAATAATAATAATAACAACAACAATAATAATAATAATAATAATAATAATAATAATAATAATAATAAGAAGAAGAAGAAGAAGAAGAAGAAGAAAAAGAACTCCTTTAATCTAATATTCTCCTTCACACCTTAAAAATATTCATTTCCTTTCCGTCTCATAGAAGATTTAGTAAATTGTTGTATCAAAGAGCAAATAAAACAATAATATGAAACATATGTTTGATATGATCTGTGAAAAATCTTCATTTGCCTTAGGTTTCCGCTTATGAAAAATTTGGGTAATGATTGGATCAAATAGCGTATCAAGAGAAATTATAAATACTATAATAATAATAATAATAATAATAATAATAAGTACTATTTTATAAAACAGAAAGCTTTTAGGGTTGATTAATATAAAATAAAAAAACTTAATTCAGTCATACTTATATTTTGATAAACAATTTATTGACTTATTTTATATTTATAAATTCAGTATTTACTCGTAAAGGAAAGGCATATTTTTTTTAATTCTATATTATAATTTTTTTTTTTTTTGCATGAATTGTAAACAATACTTCATAATTTATCAAAATCATTTCGGAAAATATTTTCTAATCTTGTCAGTCAGAGTCGCAAATTAATCGAATTCTCTAGAGTAGCAATCGACTGCAAGATAAGTTCCCAAATTTTGCATTATAGCAGGTAACCCCTAACAACTGAAAATAGTATTTATGAATTGATTAGTTAAATCTTGCACAAATATGGGAGAGCTAGTGCGGAATGAATTCAGAGAAATAAGGATTTCTGGCATCAGCTAAATCACTCTCGTTCTAATATTGGCGCTGCTAATTCTTCGATCAAAATATTATCAGTTCTATATCATTGTTGGTATCTATAGGCAAAGTTGTTTACTTAGATGCAGATAACTGTTTGTTAATTCCCTGGTGTATGGGGTGTAAGAAGGGGCGGATATTTGTATGAAAAACAATTTGGTTATATTTCCTTTCGCAAGTATTTGCTGTTTCAGTAAAAGGGAAATACGCACACACACAATGATTCAAAACAAATATTAACATTTAATGGATAAGATTTAGCAACTTATTCCTGCAGACAAAAAATGAGTAAAGCAAATATACAAAAACACGATGTGACAACAATGAGAATAAGGAACAAAAATCATGCTAGTCAGTTAAATTGAGTATATATATATATATATATATTTAATTTTGATATGATTAAATTGATTAAATTTGGTAAATTAATTTAGTGAATATGTTACTACTATTATATATCCAGTGTGTAATTGTAGGTAATATTTCAAAAGTGATAATAAAAAATTCCCACAAATGTTGTGTAAGCATATCAATGACTGTTGTATAAATGTTTCTCTCTGCCACTCTTTAATATATATATATATATATATATATATATATATATATATATCCTAATTATTAGTATCATCAGTCATATAACATATTACACATTAGCCATATATATGTGGTAATTGTGGAAGATGATGCGAAACTCAAAGAAAAGACATGTAAGTGAATATCTTATTTTATTTGTTACTATATATATTTGTGTGTGTGTATATGTGCGTGTGTGTTCGTGCATGTGTGTGCATGTATAAAATATGTATGTATTTCTAAAGAAGTGATGGCTTCTTATATAAGTATTCAAATTTGGTATTTTGAAAAGAAATTTGATACATCCAAATCTTTCATTTCTCAAAATTTGACTAAACATCATATTCTATTATTACTGAAAATTGTTCATGAACTCATTGTATTGAAAATGATATGAACGCTTACCTGTTTGTATAATAAAATTCGAAAATAATATTTTACCTGTTGACAATTTTACCTGCTACATATATATAGCAGGTAATTATATATATATATATATATATATATATATATATATATTTTTTTTATAAAGAAAAATGTGATTTTTGTGTATTTTCTTTTTTGCGTTTGAATATATATCTACATAAGTATTCATAGTTTTGAATATGTATCAAGAATACTTGTCTCATACGATTATACTAAAATAGATTACTATTAATCACTAAGTTATTATAAATGTTTATAAATATATGCAAATCATTAATAGATAGATAGATAGATAGATAGATAGATAGATAGATAGATAGATAGATAGATAGATAGATTAGAACTTGGAAACGTTTCGGTAACTGATGAGGTTGTTTTTTGTTTTTTTCAATAATTGAATTTTCATCAAAAGTTTCTCTAGTCAGTTTACGTTGATTCTTTCTAGTTGTTTTATTTCTTGTTTTTTGTTTATCCTGATTGTCCAGGCTATTCGTAAAAGTCTCCTTAAATCAAATTACTTTT